>CM071794.1:5000-97500 GCA_036559045.1 Platycarya longipes | reverse complement strand
CCAAGTTCCCAAGTCACCATCCCTCTTATCTCAACTACTCATACTCCAAACCAAATCCACCAAACAGAAACAGATTCTGATTATGAAAATCTTCCTGATTTTGAAAATCTTCCACCAGAATCTAAATCTGAAAATCTTCCACCAGAATCTGAAAATCCTCCATCTTTTTCAACTCCTGAAAATCCTCCACCTTCAACTCCTGTCCAATGTCCGCAACCTGCAATCAATGGTGAGTTCATTGTATATTCTCGAAAGAAGAAGATCCAAGAAAATTTAGAGCAAGAAGCAATTCCCTAGCAAAGTCAAGAATCTGACCCGAATGCAAGAACACATGAAAATTCACCAGGTAACACTAGCTCTGAATTCATCACTAGTGAGTCTATTGCTAATGACCTTAATTGTCCCATTTCTTTAAGGAAAGGTAGGAGGTCATGTACCAATCATCCAATCTACAATTTTGTCTCTTATAAAAGGCTGTCACCTAGCTTCCAAACATTTGTGGCAAATCTAAACGAAGTGCATGTTCCTAACTCCATTCAAGAAGCCATTTCAATTCCAGAATGTAAGACTACAGTATAGGAAGAAATGCAGGCACTAAAGAAAAATGGAACTTCGGAGATTTCAGACTTACCGAATGGGAAACATCCAGTAGGATGTAAATGGATATTCACTATCAAATACAAGGCTGATGGAAGAATGGACAGATTTAAAGCGCGACTGGTTGCAAAATGGTTCACTTAATCCTATGACATTGACTACCAATAGACGTTTGCTCCAATAGCCAAATTAAACACCATTTGGGTACTACTATAATTGGCTGCCAATCTTGACTGGCCTCTCCACCAACTTGATGTGAAGAATGCCTTCCTCGATGGAGACCTTATAGAAGAAGTCTATATGGACATTCCTCCCGGCTTTGAATAAGGTGTGTAAGCTCAAGAAATCCCTTTATGGACTGAAACAATCTCCAAGAGCTTGGTTTGACAGATTCAACAAAACAGTGAAGAAGTATGGGTATTCTCAGTGTCAAGCAGATCACACTTTGTTTATCAAACACTCAACCAAAGGAAAGTTGGCGATTCTCATTGTGTATGTAGATGACATCATCTTAACAGGTGATGATGAAGATGAACTGATTAAGCTCAAAACCCTACTTGCCAAAGAATTTGAAACCAAGGATCTTGGGAGTCTAAAATATTTCTTTAGAATGGAAGTTGCCCGGTCAAGCAAGGGAATTTTAGTGTCACAATGGAAGTATGTACTAGATCTTCTTAAAAAGACATGAATGCTTGGGTGCAAATCGGCTGAAACACCCATGGACTCAAGTACTAAAATTGGAGCTAATAAGGACAATGTTCCAATGGACAAAGGAAGATATCAAAGACTTGTTGGGAAGCTGATTTATCTCTCACACACCAGACCTAATATTGGGTTCTCAGTTAGTGTAGTTAGTCAATTCATGAATGATCCAACTGAAGAACATATGGAAGCTGTCTACCAGATACTAAGATATCTTAAAATGACACCAGGTAAAGGCTTGTACTTTAGGAAAAACATAAGGAAAGATATTGAAGTGTTCGTTGATGTTGATTGGGCCGGATCAATAACTGACCAAAGGTCAACATCTGGTTATCGCACGTATGTGTGGGGAAATTTAGTAATATGGCGAAGTAAGAAACAACTAGTAGTTTCTTGAAGCAGTGCAGAAGCGAAGTTCAGAGCTATGCCAGTTAGAATTTGTGAGGGAATATGGCTGGAAAGACTAATGAGGGAACTAGGAATCATCACTTCTGAACCAATGAAGGTATTTTGTGACAATTAGTCAGCTATTAACATTGCAAAGAATCCGGTACATCATGATAGGACAAAACATGTGGAGATAGATCGCCACTTCATAAAGGAAAAGATAGAAAATGGGACAGTTAGTCTGCTATACACATCGACAAGTCAGCAAATAGTAGATATCCTCACTAAAGCTCTACCAAGGAAGAATTTTGAAGATTTAAGTATCAAGCTTGGCTTGATTAACATCTACGCCTAGCTTGAAGGGGAGTGTGGAAATACCCGATCCCTGATTTTCAGAGATACAACTGCAGTAGTCTGATTTCATTATTAGTTGTCTATGTTAATTTAGGAATAAAGAGATTCTGGATAATTCCTGATATCTCTATTAGTTTGTTTCCTATTTCGGAGTTTCCTATTTTGCTAGTTTCCTGATTTGTGGTAATTAGTATCTTGTTATCAAATATAGTGAAAGGAACGTTTCTTCCTTCCATTATATATTCAGACTGTACATTGATCATGAATTATATACAAGAATTATTTTCTTCTCTAAATTCAACAGGACTTTTCTTTCTCTTTTGAAACCTTATGGATACAAGTTCACAACATGCCATTATTTTATTTTATTTTTATAAGTAATTGTCTTTATTGAATGAAACTAGGCAATGCCCAAATACACAGGAAGTATACAAAGTGAGAAACCCAGCTACATTCTAACTAAATTATAGCAAGTTGGAAAGAAGATAAAAACTCATGAACAATTCCACAATTCAATACAATTGCTGAAAACAATTGTAAAAGAGAAAATATAAAAAAATTCTAGAATTCCCCCCGAGTGTGCCCCTGGTTGTTGAAGCACCTGTTGTTTCTTTTTTACCATAGACACCACATTAGGTACAAAGGTATCATCCGCCACACCATCGTCAGATGAGCACTAGAGTTAGGCCTATTGCAGCATGCAAGTAAATCCACCACACTCTTAAGCATTATCTAACTCAGCTCGACTCTATTAAGGATGCCCACCCACATCTCCCCAGCCACCTCAAAATGTAGAAGCAACTGATTTATCGATTCCACACTCCTTTTGCACAGAAAGCACCACTCCATAACTACCATACCTCGCTTTCTTTGATTATCCATCTTCAAGATCTTTTCAAGTGCAGTTGTCCAAGTAAAAAAGGTGACTTTAGGCGGCATTGAGACCTTCCATGGGAGAAAAAAGGGCTATTGTACAGTTAAGACCTTATAAAAAGATTTAACCGAAAACTATTATCTTTCTCGTAATGATCCACAATATACAATCGCCCCAATTGTTTCCAAGCTTTGCTAAGTACAAAAAAACTATAAAAGGCTGTCAGCTCATCCATTTTCCAATCTTGGACATTTATATTAAAAGTAACATTCCAAGTTATCATCCCATTTGCACGACAAAGCACATCTAAAATTGTTGCTTGCTAATTTCCAGTTAAGTTAAAAACAACGGAAAAGACGGTGCAAATAGGGTTCTCCCCACTCCACACATCCGACCTGAAGTGGATATGTGCCCCATCCCCCACCTCAAACTTTAGAAATTTTGCAAAAGTGCTCCACCCATTTCTTATGAATTTCCAAAGGCTCACTCTATAAAACCCCCTACCCTCCTTGGAAACCCATCCCCCACACTCACTACCATACTTGATATCAATTACCTCCCTCCACAATGAGCTCCCTTCCATATGGTATCTCTATAACCACTTTCCTAATAATGCCTTATCGAAAACACACAAATTTCGCACCCCAAACGCACCATACACAATTGGACAGCTCACATTTTGCCAACTCACAAGGTGAAATTTGAGTTCCTCTCCCAACCCACAACATGCCATTATTGAGCATGACAAATGAGGTTAGTTTTCAAATTGATTTTGGTGTGGAAAGAGTCTTAAAAGTTGATACTGACATAGGAGGCAATGGATGGGGTAGTTTTTACGTATTAAAATGGAAGTTGATATCACAAAACCTTTGACCAAAGGAAGAGTTCTGAACTTTGATCAAAAGCAGCTATGGCTGCCAATAAAGTATGAAAGATGACCCTCTTTATGTTTTCATTGTAGAATTATAAAGCAAAGGGGAAAAGGGTGCACAAAGTTGGCTCAGAATCGAGACTTGAACTAGAGCCATCAAACATAGCATGGACTATGGTTACGAGTTAATCCTGTTAAAGTTAGCAGCACATCAACCAAGAGATATGGTGGTGGTGGTGGTCAAAATCACGAGTAGGCTAGTCAGAAGCAAGAAAAGTTCGACAAGGAAGATGTTTTTGGCAAAAGGAATTAGTTTCCTAAATTTCAGGAACAAATCTCAATCAAGGCTAAGAGTAGTGCTTAAAAGAAAGAGGAATAAGTTCAGATTAGGAAAGTTGAAATACGTGGTGAAATGTCATATTTGGTTAAGGAATGTGAGGATTTCAATATGGTACAACCAAAGACTGAGGACCAAATTGGTGGGTTCTCTTTTACAGAGGAAAATAAGGAATTCAAATTTGGTGAAAATTCTGTGAGTCTACCTGAAGAAACTGAGAAAGAGAGAAGGGTAATAAGGAAAGATTTTCTTGTAGATATGGAGACTCACTATCAAAAAGATATTTTCCATAAAGCTAACACTTACTCAGAACCCTTGATAGCCATTTAGGAAAGTTCCCTAAACCACTTTATTTCCAATCAAATCTAGCAATTGTCAATTGTCAAGCTTCAGTCTAAATGAAAGAGAAGAGCTAGCAAAAGCTATCTAAAACTTTTGGACGGTGATAGTAAGGCTACTAAGAAGGTGAGCTTGGTAGGTCCTATTGAGAGGAATGTTGGAGAAGAGCACATAACAGATGGTAGTACTGGCCCTTCACAAAAAAAAGGCTATTTTGGTTACGGTTCAATTGCTAAGTAAGAAGAATTGGTGGTGGTTGCAGTGCAGCACACCAACAGTCATGAATTGCATAAGTTGGAGTAGTTGAGGGTCTGAAAATTCTCAGACAAATCATGAACTTTACCTTATGGTGAAGACCAAGTTCCCTAGTCTTATTTTTTCAATTAATATGAAATGTAATAGGTGCAAGGTTGAGAAGCTAAAAGCAACGTTAGGTATGATAAATAGTTTTGTGGTCGATAGTAGAGGATCAAATGGAGGGTTGGATTTTTTGTGAATCGACTCTGTGAATGTTATTAGTTTCTTACTCTCAATACACATCTCCCTAATATTTTCAAATTAGAATTAGGATACTAATTGGTAGCTAACAAGTTTTTATGGACACCCATGACCTCAAAATGAAAATAAATTTGGGACCTCCTTAAAACTGTAAAACCATATAATGATATGGCTTGGCTATGCATAGGGAACTTTCATGATATTCTACAAAATAGTGAGAAGCTTGGAAAGGTGGCCAGAACTTTATGCTCAAATGAAAGAATTTAAACTAGCACTGGTGGATAGTGGCCTTAGTGACTTGGGCTATCAGGGTGACAAATTCACATGGTGTAACAATCAAGAAGGTGATTATTTCTCTAAGGAAAGACTTGATAGAGTTCTTGAAAATTCAAAATGGCTTGGGCTATATCCTAGTTCATCGGTGATGTAAAAAACTACTCAAAGCTCAAATCATAGATTGTGTATCAATGGCCACAAGTGGATAGGACCCTCTAAAAGGTGAAGGATATTCAAGTATGAGATAAGTTGGGCCCAAAGAGAGTAATGTTACAAAGTGGTGGTTGAGGAATGAAGAAAAATAGGGGTTTTATTGTGATATATGTTGTTGCCAAGGTCATACTGCAGTTGTATGTCAGGTAGGGCATAAACTAGTGGAGAAGAAAAAGGATGACATGCGAACAAATAAGGAAAAAGTCTGGAAAGTGAAAGTTGCGGTTGAACATAGTAGATTTGCAGTTGAGAGTTTGAAGAAGTTTACGAAGAAACCATGTGTGGAATTTGCTATTAAGACGATAGGGCCATGGGCTGTTGCAGCAATTATTGAGGAATTGATTGATAATGATAAAGGTATGGGAGTAGGTTGTGAGGAAGGCGAGATTGAGGGGGCTATAGAGGAACTTGATGTTTTAATCAAGGAAAACAACTTGGAAAGTCAACGGGATACAATGGGGAGGGTCTATCAATGATCAAAATATGTATGTTGCACTAGAAGATTTAGCATGTGTGCAGGTAGGAGAGAATGAGAGGTGCGAAACTATTCTATAGGGGCAGGGGGATGCAATTGCAACAATTTTCAAACTTGAAAATAAACTGCCTCTTGTTTCCAATGACCCCGTTGAACTAGGATTATTAAGTGTGCATGAGGTGCTTTCAGTTAGAGAGGAGGAAGGAATATTGCCAAACTTTACGAAGGATAAAGTGTATGGATCGGACACTAAAATGCTTGCATCTGGGTCAAAGGAAAATGGATCATCAAGTAATTCTGTGAGGCAATCTCATCAGGTGCAGAAGACCCGATCTTCCAAAATTAATTTATGATGTGCTCTATATTGGTGTGTAATGTTCGGGGGACTTATAATTCTAAACTAAGGTTGTGTAGGTTGATAAGGAAGCATATTATTGACTTTGTTGCAACTTTTGAACTGTTTGCAGAGGATAGTATGTTTCAAATTTTGGTTTTTTATTTTGGTTTTTCCAAGTTTTGTTCTAGTGATGTTGTTGGTGGTAAAATATGGCTTCTTTAGAGAGATCCTCTTTTATTTGAATGGTTTTTCTTCAAACCAACTAGTTGCTTGTTGTGTTGGTTTGGATCAGAGAAAAGTTTTAGGTTAGGTTTAGATGTTGAGAAGGGTTGAAAAGAATTGTGAATAGTAATAAAAAGTAGGTGAAAAGTAATAACAAATATTGAATAGTAGTGAAAAAGTAATGAATAATAATAAAAGTATGTGAAAAGTAATAATAAAGTAATAAATAGTATTGAAGTATTCTAAGAATACTTGAGAAATTGAAAAACTTTCTCTACCCAAACATAGCCTTATAGTTTCCTTTGTGTATGCAAAATATATGTAAATGGAAAGAAGGGTGCTATGTAAGGATATTGAGGATATGAATCTGGTTACTTCTCCTTGGTTGGTGATAGGGGATTTCAACATTATCAAGGAGGATGGAGAGAGAATTGGGGGTCATTCTACGCCTATTTCTTCCATGGAAGATTTCAATAATTTTTTAGATAATTATGGCTTGTTGGAGGTGAGTTTCCAAGGGAGACATGTTTCTTGGTGCAATAGTCAGTCCGAGTCTTCTAGGGGATCAGCCAAATTGGATAAAGCTATACAAAATATGAACTTCATGACTCTCTTTCTGAATATTCAAGTTGAGTACTTGACAAGGAAATCGTTGGATCACGGTCCGATGCTTCTCATGTTGGACAAGGTGTTTCACAAGTATGGTCCTTCACCTTTTAAATTTTAGAATATGTGGTGATTGCTCTCATAATTCTTTTCTAAATTGTGTGGCTAAAGTTTGGAATGCTCCTAAGATTGGGTTGGCGTGGCTAAAGTTGAAAAAAATAAAGTTGGCATTGGGAGCTTGGAACACTAACACTTTTAGTAGGGTTGATCAACATATCAAAGAGTTGGATGATAGATTAAATATGCTTGAATCTTAGCTACAATTAGGGCATAATGTGGATATAGAAGATGACTATTTTGTGACAAAATTGGAACTAGATTGTTGGGAAAGAAGAGAGGAAGTAAGGGTGGCTTAACAGGCAATGAGGGCAATCCTAATGCAAACAGGTCAATCAATAGCATTTCTAAGTAAGGTATTAAAGGAGAATGTTTTACTTCTCTCCACCAATGGGAGGGAACTTTCAGCCTTGGTTTCAACTGTCTAGAAGTGGCGCCACTAGTTCTTGGGACAATCATTTGTGATCATAACAGATCAAAAAGCTCTAAATCTCTTAGAGTAGATAGCAATCACTAAGGCCTAACAAAAATAGTTGACTAAACTAATAGGTTGTGACTTTCGAACTGAATACAAAAAGGGAAGAGAAAACATGATTGTTGATGCCCTGTCAAGAAAATATGAGGATGACACAAAAATATAAAAGGGAGTATTGGCCCAAATTACCTTCCCAACACCCAAGTGGATTGAAGAATTGAAAGGAAGCTATCAACATAGTCATGAGTTCATTGAGTTAATAAACAAGTTGCACAATAATGGGAATGTTCCTAAGGAATCACATGGCAGATAGGCTTGCTCTTAAAGAAGGGGAGAATCATGATAGTTTCTGAGTTTGGATTCAAGGAGAAGGTGATGCATTGCACTCACTCCAATCCTATGGTAGGACACTTAGGCTACCTGAAGACTTATTAGAGAACAAAAACAGATTTTGTGTGGAAAAGGATGAAAAAAGCATTAAAAAATAGGGTAGAGAATGTGATATCTACCAAGCCACAAAGTAGGAGACCATACACCCTGGATTGCTACAACATCTCCCTATTCCTTAACATGCTTGGGAAGACATCTCTATGAATTTCATAGAGGGCCTACCATGTCTAATGGACCTCTTGTGAATTTTGTGGTGATAGACAGATTAACAAAATCTGGACATTTTATGGCTATGTCCCATCCATACATAATCCAAGATGTGGCATAAAAATTCTTACAATTAGTGTTCAAGCTTAATGGATTTCCAAAAATAATTGTCTCGGATAGAGACCCAATATTTTTAAGTTCATTTTGATGAAACTTATTCACTTTACAGGGCACAAGTCTAACCTATAGTTCTACCTACCGTCCACAGACTCATGGGTAGACAGAGTCACTGAACAAAACACTAAAAGGGTACTTGCAATGTTATGCAAGCCAAAAGCCCAAAGCTTGGAGATAGTGGCTTCCCTTGGCTAAGTGGTGGTACAATAGCTCGTACCACACCTCGATCTAGATGACACCTTTTGAGGCTAACTATGGTCATGTACCCCAAAGCCCATCTCATACCTTCCAAGAGCATCAAAACAATGACATAATGGACCAGACTTTGAAACCAAAACACAAATTTGGATCTTTTAAAGGCCAATCTCACAGTAGCACAACACAGAATGAAAACTTACGCAGACTACAACAGAACTGAAGGTGAGTTTTAGGTTGGAGAATGAGTTTACCTACGTCTTCAACCTTATAGGCAGAAGACGGTGGCAATGCACTAGAACATGAAGTTGGCATCGTGCTTTTATGGGCCATTCAAGGTGACACAAAAGCTTGGATCTATAGCCTATTGGCTAGATCTACTCTCATCATTTAGGATAACCATGGTATTTCACATATCATGCTCGAAAAAGAAGATTGAAGACAAGGTTTAGCCACTGTTAGATCAACCTCCCACCATAGAATCAGGGGAACTCTTGCCAAAACTAGAGTTAATTCTAGAACGACATCTCAAGAAGCATGGAAACAGAGCCACAATTAATGTCCTCTTCAAATGGATCGGTGCACCAATAAAAGAAAGCAGTTGTGAGAACCTATGGAAGTTGCAGAACCTTTACCCACACCTCGTGGGCAAGGTCTTGTAAGAAGGGAGGGCTTATGGCCTTAGGGTTTATGTGATGGTAAGGAAGAAAAAGGGAAAACGTGAGAAGGAAGAGAGAGAAGTAAAATGCAGAAATGGTAGGGTTCAAAGAAGACTTGGGCAAAAATCATCGAGTTATCCAAAATGGTCGCGTTTTGGAAATTGGGGTTGGAAGCTTTAAAATGACAATATTTGATTTATGTAGTGGGGTCTTAAAACGAGACCGTAGAACAATAATATTAAATGATGCGTTTTATGTAGCAGTCCATTAGGGTATGAAATGGTTAATTGGTCTTTTACTTAATGAGTTTGTTAAAGAAGTCACGGGTACTTAGGCAGGAAATGGGTGATGGAATGACATTTGAAGTTTGAATTTGTTCTTTTCTTGTATGGTGGTTGAAGTGAATTCTCTATTAGTAACCGTTTCACATTTCTGACTTTTCTTCGTACATTTTCTCTCCATCATTTCTTATGGTATATATTATACATTGTATACTATTTTCTTACTTCATTATACAAACAGAATATAACAAGTTGATGTAGACAACAATCCAAAGAGAAGGAGAGTTTTGAATAAGAGGTTATTTGCTAAGAGAGAAAGAGCGTATTTTAGGCCCCGTTTGTATTTAAAATTTACCTCAACTCATCTCAACTCATTTTCATTTCATCATTATATTTTTATAATTTTTTATATAAAATACAAATTCCTATACACATTTTTCAAATTTCAATACAATTTTTTCAAATTTCAATACACATTTTTTAAATTCTAAAATAATAATAATATTAAAAAATAAACTAAACTCATCTCAACTCATTTTTTTTTTAAATTCAAACTGGATCTTAAAGAGAAACCACAGCGAGAGATGGCGAGATAGGGAGAAGAGAGAAGAGATCACATAAATTAAAAAACAAATATAATCATCTGCGTGCAAGGGCAAACTGGATTTTGTTAAAACGCCCACGTGACAGCTCTTGAATGGCAGATATAAAGGAGACCACACACACGAGCTTTCGCCCAAGGTCAAAACCCACGCAAGAGTCAAAAGTCAGTTTGGGTGTGCGGACTGTTGCATACGGCCATTTTTTTAAAAAGGATCAAAGAACCAAAAAACGTACAAGAAACGAAAAAAGAAAAACAAAGTACTACTAATTCGTGCTCGGCTGCAAGGGGATTATTGGCGGAACGAGCAGCAACCCTTCGGGAGTCGGGGGTTTGTAGGCGACAGACGAGACAACTCCTCCGCCGGTAGGAGGTAAAGATACTCAATTTGGCTCAACCTGCTACTTGATCTGGCTTTCTTTTCGCGTGCCCAATTATTTGAGCTTTTCGGGTGTTTGGTCCTCCAAGATAGGACCCTAGAGTTCTACTTCCATCGATGGAAAATCTGTGAAATTTAGTAGAAATCTGATACAGTGATATTTGTCACCACCTATTACCTACCCAGTTATATGAAAATCTAGTTTTAGGTGGGAAAGACTTGTATGTATAAACATACTATCATTTTATAGATTGGAAGCAGTATTTAGTTTGCACCAAAATTTTTAGCGTTGCCTGGCACGAATGATTTAGGATTCTTAATCTCTTTTGTGACTGCTATATTTCGATAGAGTAACGAACTTCCATTTTATCTTCTGATCGGTAAAGGAAAACGAACTTATATTTATTAAGGTTATTCTGAAATATGCTTGCTAAGGCTCATAATATGCTATCTTTTTCTAAATTCATAGCCTTCTGGTTTCTCAAAAAGATGCCAAGCTCATCTGTCGATTTAGTGAGACATGCAAATTCTGCACATCATGTGAGGGAGAACAGTGAATTTGCTAGGCTGGTCATATCATGTGAACCATCTTCAGTGGAAGCTGATGTCTTAAAGGCTCAGGCAGAAGCAAGGACTAAGTGTTTCGTGTGGTGTGTCAAGGCCTTATTATGGTGCATGGTAATCATAATATTTCTTCTAATGTTCTTGAAATGGGGACTCCCATTTCTTTTTGAAAAGGTACTTCTTACTCTTTCTTTTGATTTAGTTATATATTTTTTTCATTATTTGTTCATTTTCATAACGAACAACGTAATATGGTCAGCATCGATTAGCGCTGTCTATACATTGATTCATCTTGTCCTGTATATACATTTTTTCATATTTTCTTCCATTTTTGAGACTATTCTGTTGGGGTCAGAGACTGATAATACCTTTGTAGCCTCTCCAATTAATGAGATTTCTTTATTTTGGGTAAGTACAAAATATTATAACCAAAAGGAACCCTATAAAAGGAAGCACATACCAGCACTACATGACCAATACAACAGTACATAGGAAGAAGACATAACAAAGAGGAGAGAACAAGGCTGTAGTAATACATGGCATCAACAATGCTGTGTAGCTCATCGGATAGAAGCATAGCCCAACAGAGACTTCCACAACAATGCAGTGACCAAACCAGGTAGCATTAAGACAGCAGCATATTATTGACAAAAGTCTGTAGCATCAAGACAGCAGCATATCCCTAACAGTAGGTACCATATAGTAGCAACAATTAAGCAGCAACCAGTAACTAAGCAGCTGACAGCAGTTTGTGGCAGCCACTGGGAACTAGCAACAGGCAGCAACAGTAAGGCATCTTGCATATAGCAGCAACCGACAGATAAGGGTGTAAAATGCTTGGCAGAAGTAGGCAGCAGGCAGCATCAAGTAGCAGCAACAAGCAAGAAAAGGGCAAGAGAAGAGTAAGGTAGACCAAATTCTTTCAGAAAAGGGCAAGAGAAGAGTAAGTGATCATGGCTTTGGATTCAAGTGTTGCATAGGGTACACAAAGTTGTTTGGGCAATGCTATGGGAGGCTAGTCCATCCATAGTACTCAAATGCTCTCTAACAGCTAGCCACATGATTAAGACATGCTTTGGAATTGCTCCTTAAACTATATTATGTTATAGCAAGGTTTTAGTTGGCTCCATGGCGAGGTCCTGTGCACCCCCAAGATTAGTTGAGATACTGTTCCTAGACACTCAGTGCCAATAAAAAAAATGTTGGCTCCATGGCTGAAAAACTCTCTCAAGCATTCTTCACAGAGAAGTTTCCGTTTGGGGATCATGCCTTATTGTTTTGTCCTTTAGGGCACAATTGGGTTTGAAGGTTGGAGGAGTATCATTCCTCAAAACCTCTTAAATACGACTAGGTAGATGTGGAAATATCCAATTTGTACCTCATAAAATTTGACAGCCTAACATCCATAGCCACTTTGGATTCCATGATAATGCTTTAGGAAAGGTGTTTGTGATTTAAAAAAAGGGAATGGATCTTTAGTCCCCACCAATTAATTGCATTCTTGTTGTGCAAAAAATTTCTAGGGGCCATTGGTCTGGGTTAGTTTCCCTTAAATTATCCGATGTGCACTTGGTTCCGGTGGTATGCTCCTTGCCTCTTAAGGTTAGGTTCGAACCCTTGATGCAAACAACACCTAGGGATCACTGGACTACATAAATTCCCTTGTATTACCTGATTTGCTCTTCTAGAAAACTCTTTGCTGAGGGCTTGTTGTAAGAGCCTTGGTTTTGGTGTTATGCTCCCTCTAGGTCTATGTTAGGTGGAAATATCTTCCAGTGGCCATCGGACTAGTTAAGGTCCCCTTGAATTACTTGAGATTCACTGACGCTAAACTCTTTGCAGAGGGTTGTGTACCCCCTGGATTAGTTAGGACTTTGTTTTAGACACATGGTGCTAATAAAAAATGAATTGCATTCTTTCATAGGGAGATTCCCATGCTGACAATATTTTTCTACTTTGGGAGGGTTGGTGCACTAAGGAGGGTAGGGGGACTTATGGAGTGAGCCTTAGGAAGTTTATTAGGAATGGGTGGAATGCGTTTACAATACATTATTTTTTAGATTGGCGATGGCACAAGAATTAGTTTTTGGCTTGATAAATAGTGTGGTAAGAGAGCCCTTTTTTTAGCATTCCTAAGGTTTGAGTTTAGTTGAAAATCAACAAGCTATAATTTCTGATGTGTTGTGTTGAGTTAAAGGCAAAGTGTATTGGAACCTGACTTTTTCCAAGAATATTCAGGAATGGGAAGTTGAGGAGATTGCAGATTTTACAGCTTCCTCTATTCCAGGCAAATAGGAGGAGGTGGGAGGGATAAAATGTTGTAGAATCACCTCGGGACACAAAAAAATTTACTGTCAAGTCTTTCTACAAGGTATTGCAAGTCTACCAACTGGTTGGATTCCCATGGAAGGGCATATGGAAAGTTCCAATGCCACCTAAGGTCGCTTTTTTCGTATGGACAGCTGCACTAGGTAAGATTTTGACGGCCGACAATTTAAGAAAAAGAGGGATGATAGTCGTCGAATGGTGCTATTTGTGCAAGAAAAATGGGGAGTCGATCGACCATATTTTTCTGCATTGTGACGTGGCAAGAAATTTATGGGATGGTATCATTGGAAGGACATGGCTGAATTGGGTCATGCCCAAAGGCATGGTGGATCTCCTAGCTTTCTGGAAACGACATCATTAGTGCAATCAAATGGCTGCGATGTGAAGGATGATTCTTTTGTGTCTACTGTGGTATCTTTAGGTGAAAAGAAATGAGAAATGCTTCAACAACAAGGACATCACTTGGTGTCGTTTTCCATCAATGAGAGATGGGGGGAATTTGAGACTTTTTTATATCTTCTCTAGTTCAATGGTTTTCTGCTATTGTACTAAAGGGAGGGGATGTTCATGAGTTTTTGACTTCTTTTCAGTTAAATAGAATGTAACTAGGTTTATCTTTTGTATACTTCCTGTATAATTGAACTTTGCCTAGTTGCGTTCAATCAATAATGATTATTACTTATAAAAAAAATATTTTTCTACTCACCCAAGAACTATCAACAAGTGTGTTAAGATGTCAAAAGCTTCAATTCTAATGAGATAGTTACGAACTCGACAAGACCAATTCTTTTAATGAACTAGAATTCGGCTTGTTCATTGTTTTAACCTCCACTCTGCTCATGACTCCACTCCATGTGGTTGATTATGGGTTCAAATGTGCTTGATTTAACGTCAACCTTACTTAATTTTATTTGAGGCTTCCTTCCCTTAACCCTTCCTTCTCCTAAAAACTTTAGTCCACTCAGGACTATTGGGAGGAGCCATAGAAGTAGGATCCACTTTTGAAAGATTCTTTGAGCAAGTGATAATTTTTTTTGCCCTTAGACTTCGCATCGAGTACCAATTGCCTATTCCCAATCATATTCAACCTCACAATTTCTTGTTCCCAATGGTCCTAACTATTGTGTTTAATGGGCAAGGAGATCATACATTCAATGTAAAGACGGTTTTCTGTGTTGGATATCTAGTTATAGAAGCAACCCCATAGGCTCTCGCTTTCGCGTCTCCCTAAAATTGAGTCATGGCAAAATCTTGGGTTATTTAATTATTTATCATTAGGGACTCTCAAGCACACGAATTCTCTTTTTGGTGTATTGCGCTCTCCAAGTGTGTTTGTTCCCCCTCCTTCCTTACCATGGCAAGTCTTTGTGAAATAACTCAAATGAAAAGAAAAAGGAAGGCATTAAGAGGACCCTCCTAGCCCAACCCGAGACATTCTAAGATCCTTTTTCAAATAATTTAATAGTGTACCTCTTAACTTAGCCCACAAGGGATTTTTTTGCAATCCCACTTTTAGTAGGGTTAAGTTAGATTGTCATTCTCGGACACACATGCTGCCATATGCCATGGAGCATTGTCTAGCACCGTATTATGAAGTCCATTTGAGTGAATCTCTATTGTCATTGGATAACACTTTAGTGAATCCAAAGTCTTTCGTCTTTCCATAGCTTAAAATGGATCTCACAACCAGATTAGGGAGTTTCCACCATGCAAAGCATCTTGCCAAAATGCCGTGCCTTCCCACTCTTTATGACCCTCATTGGCAATACCCTTTGGAGAATTACTTTGGGTTTGACATTTGCAACGAGGCCGAAAAAAGTCTAACATCATTCATGGTTCGATTGACCTACAAGAACTCTCAAAGGAGTTCCCGTTAGCAACAAAACCCTTATTCTCACGTGACCTATCAAGTTCATTGCATTGATTCGCTGGGTGTCCACTATCAAAGGAAAGCTAGGGTTTTCCTTAACAGAGTTCTAATATAATATGTTGTCTAATATTATCTTGTATTTTGAATTAAATTGTAATTGTTTAGTTAGGATATAGTCAGGAGTTTGTGGGAGATTCCTATTGAGTCTCAACCTTATCTTTGTAACTTTAGAATTATTGTTTATTTAATTAGATGGAAAGACCTCAATTGAGGGACATGGTATCAAGAGCATGTTCCTAATTACCGTGCCTCCTTAGAATTTTTTTCTTGGTTTTTTTTTTTCCTCTCGACTTCTCAATTTCGGCACCCTCTGAATGGTTTCTTGGTGAACCCAACGTCAAGTTCTCACCTTCTTGGCATTGTGTTCTTCGGCTTGGAGTATTTTGGTTCTGAGGGGAGCTTTGAATCTGTCGGTGCACTTTCTTCGACTTCTGGGTTTTTTGGTTCTCAGTGGCTTCTCATGTTTCTTTCGGCACACCTCTCAGGTTTGATTCAAGGTCACTATCGGAATAGTGGGTTCCTTATTTTGACAATTTCTGTTACTAAGGTCACTAATGGTAGTTCATTACCAATCTTTGGCGTGGGTGATGCGTTCTCTATTATTAGAAATGTTTTGGTTTCTCCTAACCTTTCTTCCAATTTACTTTCTGTTGGATAACTTGTTGACAATAATTGTAATGTCTTTTTTTTCATCTTTTGGTTGTGTTGTTCAAGATCGAGTGTTTGGGAGGATGATTGCAAGGGGTCCTAAGGAGGGTCAGCTATTTTCACTCAATTCCAGTTCAGCTTTTCTTGAGTTTAGTTCTTTTATTTCTTGTAATGCTGTCAAAGTTTGGAGTACTAAAGATTGACATCGTCGTTTAGGCTATCCCAATCCCAATGTACTCCAAATTTTATTTAAATTTGGTGCCATTGATAATAAAAATTCTAATTCACTAGACATGAGTTCTTTTGATTGTACCACTTGCAAACTTGCCAAAAGAAAAGTATTGCCATTTCCACAACATGGTTCTCATGCTTCTCGAGTGTTTGAGATAAACTTGCAAACTTGCAAACTTCTCGAGTGTTACCATATCTCCTATTATATCCCATGCTCACTATAAGTACTTTGTTGCTTTTATTGACGATTGTAGTAGATTCACTTGGGTCTATTTTTTTCGTACTAGAAGTGAAGTCTTTTATGTTTTCAAGGCTTTTGTCGCACTAATTTAGACACAATTTGCTTCCTCTATCAAGGTCTTACGATATAACTCTGGAGGTGAATATATGTCTCATGAATTTCAGAGTTTTCTTTAAGAAAAATGTATTCTTTCTCAACATTCTTGCCCATCTACTCCACAACAAAATAGGGTAGCTGAGCTTAAGAATCGGCATTTACTTTATATGGTTCGGGCTCTTCTTCTTGACTCATTCGTTCCATCTTGTTTTTGGTGTGAAGCATTGGCTACTGCTGTCCATTTAACAAATCGATTGCTCACATCAGTTTTACACATTGTTTTTCCCTATTCCATTCTATTTGGTCATATACCTAACTATTCTGATTTGCATAGTTTTGGTTGTGTGTGTTTCGTTTATCTTTCACTACATGAAAGACATAAATTGACTGCACAATTTGTTACGTGTGCTTTTCTTTGCTATAGTTCTACTCAAAAATGATTTCTTTGTTACCATCCTAATGCTTAAAGAATTTGAATTTCTAGTAATGCTTTGTTTTTTGAGAAGCAAATTTTTTTTTTTCTCATGTTGATCTTATTTCACCTAGTTTTTCAATCCTTCATGATGAGCCCTAGTCCTTACCTATGCCAAATCTTGATACATCTTCAGTTCCAGTGGCTAGGTTTAAACCTGGTCTTGTCTACACTTGATGTCATTGCACGCCTTTGGCCGACTCTTCTATGGCTTCTCAGGATTCTCCTTCTCCGGCACTTGATCCAATATCCACCATAGCTCTTGCTGCTCCTGCTACTAGGAAATCTACCCTTGTCTCCCACCCACCAGATCGGTATGGTTTTTCTTCCCTTACTTCTATGACTGCTATATTATTTTTCATTGCTATCCCATCTTCTTACAAGTAGGCTATGGAACATGAGTGTTAGAAGCAAGCGATGCAAACCAAACTTGATGCACTTGTAGATAATTAGACTTAGGATATGGTACAATGTCCTCCTTCAATCAAGCTCATCGAGCAAAGTAAGTACAATGTTTTCTTATTTTTACACAAGGGCGATGTTGGAGTAGTATTTTTGTTGGTATATGTGGATGATATTATCATCTCTGGTTCAGATGGTCCTTTGATTCACAAATTTCAGCAACATCTTCATAATGTGTTTCACATGAAAGATCTTGGGGATCTTACCTACTTTCTTGGGTTGGAAATTAGGTCTCAGCCGCATGGTTTATTTCTCAATCAACACAAGTATATTCAAGACCTAATTCAGTTAGGAAAATTGGAAGATACCACTCTAGTTGATACTCCACAGGAGGTGAATATTAAGTATAGGGAAGATGAAGGAGAACTTCTTCTAGATCCTACTTTATATTGTAAGTTGGTTGGGAGCTTGATTTATCTCACCATCATCCGTCCTGATATTTTCTATGTTGTCCACACTGTTAGTAAGTTCATGGATTCTTCTCGACATCTCCATTTGGTAACTGTCCGTCGAATGATTTGATATCTACTTGGAACTCCTAATTGTGAACTGTTTTTTCCTAAGGGTTCTTCTCTTCACTTGACTGCTTATAGTGATGCAGATTGGGCTAGTTGTCCGGAGTCTTGACGTTCTACTACTAGATGGTGTGTGTTCCTTGGAGACTCTCTTATCTCTTGGAAGTGTAAGAAGTAAGATTGTATATCTAAGTCATCTATAGAGGCTGAATATCGAGTAATATCTCCTACATGTTCAAAAATTATTTGGTTGCGTGGACTTTTTTCAGAACTCGGGTTTGCACAAACACATCCCACGCCTCTTCATAGTGATAATACAAGTGCCATTCAAATTGTAGTCAACCTAGTTTTTCATGAACGTACAAAGCACATTGAGTTTGATTGTCACTATATCTGAGATGCCAATGAGTCTAAAGCTATCATTCTCTCTCATGTTCTTTCGGAACACCAAGTAGCTGATATTTTCACCAAAGTCTTGACTTGACAACAGCATCAAGATTTAGTGAGCAAATTGCTGCTAGTCGACTCACTAGCATCAATTTGAGGGAGGGTATTAAAGAAAAACTAAGGTTTTCTTAACAGAGTCCTAATATAATATGTTGCTAATATTATCTTGTATTTTGAATTAAATTGTAATTGTTTAGTTAGGATATAGTTAGGAGTTTGTGGGAGATTCTTATTAAATCTTAACCTTATCTTTGTAACCTTAGAATTATTGTTTATTTAATTAGATGGAAACACCTCAATTGAGGGACTTTGACCAAATTTGACATCCACATGGGTCAGTGTGCTGTCCTTGTAGACCATCTCGTGGTTTTTACTTCAAATATAAGTGTTCTTAAACAAATAAACAAAAGGAAGTATTTGTTTCCCATTGCTAGAGGCTAAGCCGTGATCTCTTCCAGTTCTGCCACCTACATAGGGAATGTGAGAATCCTTTACCTCTGAACTCAATAAAATAGGGTTTTTAAGGGATTACCTTGTTCTTACTTATCAAAAAAGAAAAAAAAGGGATTACCTTGTTCTTGCGTAGATGCTGATACAGGGGTTTCAGTAATTTTCTCTAGTTTCCTTGGCTCAAATGAACATGGAACCCCAATCTATACAACTATGGGCAGTCCTGAGCATTTCAGTGCTTCAGTTGCTAGATACGTAACGAAGTTTCCTTGTAGCTGGATATTTTTCACATGTAAAATTTTTTTCTAGTTTCCGTGTAACAAATGTTAATCTTCTTGAACGTTGATTCCAAATTACATGTAAATATTCTCAAATTTGCCGTTGTGTTTGCATCGCACTTGCCTATGTACTCCACATTTGGCCCCTCCTCTCTTAGGTTTACCGTTTAATCAATTATTCAGTTTCCATGTTCATTTACATAACCCTGCTACAGGCTATGAAACTCCTTTACTACCTTGGGTTTTAGGTACCATGGAGCATCTCTCCAGATGCACTAAGATAGGGGTAGTATCGGGCTGGGCAAACTGAAGCCAATGAAATTCCATCAATAGGAGTTGAATAGGAGAAGCAGCAAAACAAGTCCATTGAGTCCCTGGGCCATATTTACAGACATGAGAGAGAATTTTTTTTTTTTTGGGAGAGAGAAAGGGGGGGTGGGGAGGGTGGAGAACAACTGGAAACTATTGGGGAAGTTATATTGATATGGAAGGAGATTGGGGAGCAGAAACAGAAATGGCTGTTAGATTGGTATCGAAGGAATGGGCTGGGATTGAAACAGACATGCTTGCACTTTTTGCCTTGTCGATTGGTGAGGGGAGTTTGAATTTCAGAGGTTTAAGTCTCAAGTCAGCATTTTATGAAATTTCTGAAGCATTTTATCCAAAAATGATATCTGAATTCTGATGAGCTCACAGCTCCGTGTTGTTTACTGTTGGCAATAATCTGTATAACTAATACATGGCATAGAGTACCATGTTGAATTTCAACACTGGGATGTGACATTTGGACGTAGAGATAAGACATGAAATTCTCAAAACTTCTCATAATTTCATTTCCAAAATTACTCAACACAAAACACTTTTCAATTTTAAATTTTAACTTTTTCATTTAATCATTACCTAATCATTTTTCAAACACAAACCAATACGACTTTTATAAATTTCAAAAAACACACAAAAATCAACACAACTTTTAAAATTTCCAAACAAAAATAGTATTAGAATTCTTTTGTATACTTCCTGTGTACATGAGTTTTGCCTATTGCATTATGTTGAATAAAATCTTTTAACTTATCAAAAAAAAAAAAAAAAAAAAAAGTTATATACAAACAATTTTTTAACTTTATAATATTTTTATTTAAATTTCTTCCTCTCCTTTCTCAAAACTCAATAAAGTATCTTAACTCAAACCATTTCACTACCATTTACAGAATTTTGAGATACTCCAAGTGTACAAACAAGTCCTTAATATTCTCAATGCAATTGACTAATGTTTGATCCAATTACTTTCGGCCTTATTATGTATTGGATGGCCAGAATTTTTCCTCTTAGTAAGAAAAAAAATAATATAACACGTTCTCTAAGGGTAATGGCATTGGTATAGGCAAAGTTATTTTAGCAAATATGCCACTTGTTGTTTTTTGGCTGGTCTACTCAAAACTTAGCTCCATATTGGATTAGCCCAATTCAAGGTCCGCGCATTCTGCTCCTGCCAGGGGCACCACATAATACAGATAGGGATCATCTTTTATATCGCCTTAACTTGTCGCTTGCCTCGAAGCGAAGTCCAGCACGCCACTACTGCTGCCATCACGATATTTGTTAGGAAGGACGTCATGAAGTTTTTTCTTGAATTTTACTCATATTTGAATTTTTAGAAAAGTCTTAATGCCATCATCATTGTGCTTATTCCAATAAAGGTTGGGTCTATAGAGGTGAAAGATCTTTTATCCCATCACTCTCATTAGTAGTGTATAAGATCATCTTAAAGGTTCTTGTGAATCGTTTGAGTGAGGTTATGGAAAAGATATAGAAAGCCAATGTCAAGGGAAGACAAATCCTTGACTCTATCCTCATCATTACTGAATGTTTGGAGAGTAGAATCAGAGTGCAACGCCATACATTCTTTGTAAACTTGACGTGGAGGAGGCTTTTGACCATAATGAGAATTTTTGGTAGATATGATTTTGCGGAGAGATGGTGCAAGTGGATGAAGCATTGTATCTCTACTTTAAGATTTTTTGATAGTTTCTGGGGTTGAGACAAAGGGACCCTTTGTCCCCATTCCTTTGTTTTTGTAATAGATGTTTTGAGTAGAATGTTGAGGGCAGTGGTGAAAAGGGGTTTTTATCTCAGACTTTTGGGTGGGTAACTCTTCCATGGCACCAATAATATTTCTCATCTACTTTTCGTTGATGACACTTTGATCCTTTGTGAGCCTAACTTTGACCAGATTCATTTAATATGGGCACTTTTGCTATGTTTTGAAGTTCTTTTGGCTTAAAGGTGAATTTGCTGAAGTCTGAAATGGTCCCCGTTGGTTTGGTCAATAATTGAGGGGATTTGGCTGATATTTTGGGTTGTAAGCTATCTACTTTGCCAATGAAGTATCTTGGTCTTGAAGGCACATCATAAATCCAAGGCAATGTGGGACAAGGTTATAGAAAAGATTGAATGTAGACTAACTGGTTGGAAAATGATTTATTTGTCTAAAGGTGGAAGAATCACTTTAATTAAGAATACTTTATCTTACCTCCTAATTGATTTCCTATCTTTATTTTCTCTGTCTACAAGAGTGGCTAATAGACTTTTTGTGCTTTTCTGTGGGGAGGTTTAGTGGATGAGAAAAAATTCTACTTGCTTAAGTGGTACAAGATTTGTACTCCTTTATCTTATGGAGATTTGGGGGTTAGAAAGTTAAGAACTTTTAATAAGGCACTTTTAGGGAAGTAGTTGTGGTGGTACCATCAAAATGTGATGCCTTTTGGAGGACTATTATTGATCCCCAATATGGGAGTATTTGGGAAAATTGGCACTCAAATGAAGTAAGAGGTGCGTATTTGTGGGAGTGTGGAAATTCATTTGGAATAGATGGAGGATTTCTCTAGAAATTTCAGACTTGAGGCGTAACTCCCCAATGAATGCCCTAAACTATATGGCCTATATTCCAAAAGGATTAGTTAATGATACAATTAGAGTTCTATCGAAACATTATAAAAAGCAAAGAACTTCTCATTCTCAAGTAATGTGGGATCTCATACACTATCTACCCTTATCCTTATTATATGAAGTATTATAATTTATTTGCCTTAAATTTTCTACGTCTTTGTCGGGCCAGTCCGTCGTAAGTGACACTGTTCAAATACCACTTTTTTGGTTGCGATAAGTTTTGATACCATTTTTAACTCTCCAATAAGAGGTCCAAACTACATGGCTTATATTGTAAAAGAATTATTTAATGATATAATTAGAGACTCATTGGATTATTATAAAGAGCAAGAACTCATTTTTTTCAAATAATTTGGGATTTCATACACTAAGCTAGGGTACGAGCTTAAGCTTAGTGGAAGAAAGAATCTTAGGTTGTTCCAAGGTTTCCTAAGGAACTAGTCATGGGTATTGTATTTACTATATCCCTTTCATGGAAAATGGATCGTAGTTTTCCCTTTTCCCCCGAAAAGGGAACATAAATTCATCTAGGTACCCCCAATGACCAATTCTCGCATGAATTGCTAAGGATCCAATAAGGCCAACATTGATTCCTTCAGACGTGTCAATTGGGCAAATGCGTCCATAGTGACTAGGATGGATATCTCGTATCCGAAAACTAGCAGTTCGCCCCGTCAATCCTCCAGGGCCCAAATAACTCGATTTTCTCCCATGAACTATTTGCGTTAATGGATTAGTTCGATCCAAAACTTGAGATAGTGGGTGTAATCCGAAAAAAGATTCATAAGTGGTTGTTAATGGAGTTGAAGTTACCAAATTCGGAGGAGTCGGTATTAATTTATGCCTAATTGCTCCGCCTATAGTTCCTCTAATCATATTTTCTAACCGAACCAGAGCCATCTCCTTCTAGTGTAATATATACTCCCTATTCACCACCCGATTATTTTGGGATGGAATCATCCGGTGACTCTTACTCCACTCCTGGCTCCTCTGTCATTGGTTCCTCAACTAAGGCTTCGGTGGAAGGCTTCCCCTACTTCACTCCCACCTTCTTCACTAGTAATCTCCACAACCTCAGGAGTGGCACCTTTAGTGGCACAACCTTCTTGTGTCTGAGAGATTGCTGCAACAAAGAGGAATTTATCAGCCAATGGAAATTCAAACAAAGGCAATTGACTAAAATATATTAAATAAAGTCAGACTTACTCTCTTTTTTTTTGGGTGGTGGTGGGGGGGGGGGATCCATAATATTTGAAGAGTTATACCTATCTCTTGGTTCATAGGAGTGAAGTAGTTTTCCCTTTTCCCCCGAAAAGGGAAAACAAATGTCTTGGTTCGGGGGATGTGCCATCTTGAGAACTAGCAATTCCCCAATGACTCCATCTTTGTTCTCATTAGGTCATACAAAAGCTCCTATTTGTATATGCGACATGTTTAAGAAGTACAAGCCATGACTCCACCTTATATGAATAAGCAATGATCACCCCAAATTCATCTTGAGATGGCAATAGATGAATTTGATTACTAGTTCTCTAGATGGAATGATCACCTCATTATTTAGAAGTCATGGGAAATTGCTAGTTCTCGAGATCCAAACAGATGAATTTGATTACTCATCCCTTTTCAGGGGATGTGCCATCTCGAGAACTAGCAATTCCCCAATGTCTTGGTTCGTAGTCGCTCTTCTTTAGCCCGTCAATCAAATGTCGTAGGGAATTACATGTAATACATGGATCGAGGGAATTGCCAAAACATTTGACCCTTCACCCATTCCACTATAAAGGATTAGTCAATCAAATAATAGATAGTAAATGGGTCGGTTTGAAAATAAATGAATTGCTAGTTGTAGAATATTATTCTCGTCAGACTTAAACCTAATTAAAATAAAACAGGGGTTCGGACAATATCTTTTTTTCTGTACTGCAGAAATTAGGAATAAAGAATCTATATCAAAATCAAAGAAAGGTCTAACTTAACTGTTGGAATAACGGTATCCATTGTTATTTGCTTTGATACATTGCTGTCAATAAGATTGGTGAATTAGGTCAAAGATACGGAAAGAGAGGGATTCGAACCCTCGGTAAACAAAAGCCTACATAGCAGTATGTCTTAGGCGCATTTCCCTCTGGAATATTACCGTTTGGGTATGACCGGACAACTACCGATATCTAAAAATACCCTTTCTTAGAATAATGTTGTTAAATATATATCTATCTATATTGTAAACTATCGGATCGGATATTACTTAGATGTGAAACTTGCAGACCTCATTGGTTGTGATATTGATCTTATGGGGAATGAAAGAAAAGAATATATAGACTTGTAGAGACCCTTTGTGTAGTTGTCTATCTAGGGCGATCGATCTACATCTTTCTCCATAGCCCTGGGGTTGTATCTCAATCTCCTACGTGCGAAATCTGAGGGACTAGTTCCTATGGGGGTTCCCCTTGGTCTAATTTCACGCCTTATGACGAAAGGGGGTTGGCGTGACATAAAGTGAAGATTGAGGGAAGTAGAGCAAAATTCCCTTCTGGGGTATTCCAAAGGTGTGACCTGGGCAACGAAAAAGGGGCCCGATACTTCAACTAGAGGAGCGACGAGTTGGTTCACCAAACCCCGACCTAGCGTCACATGTTCTCCATGTCCGAAGGGATCCTGTTGCCCCAGTCAAGTACCCACATTTCGATTACCAATCATGGATGAGCCTTCTCTACGGATGCAAAGAACTCCTGCACCTTATTTCATGAATGGGCAATCCGAGAGGTCTCGAAAGTGATTCGCTTATGAATCTCCTATTGAAGAGTTATACTATGATTGCTTTGTGGTCCCCATTGTATTTACTATATTTCCGTCATTTCCAAAAAGTGCACGGACAGCCGGCCCTTCTCCAATGTCGAGTCAAGAGATAGATAAATAGAGGGAATCCAGTATTTATATATTGTATATCTCTACGGTTTATAAATTTTAATCTGGACGTAGCTCCTCATCCCTTTCCAAGTATGATATTAAAGTAACTCCTCATGGGTGTGAGGAGTTTAAACCAAGACAGGGGGTTTGGGGGGAGGATCCCCCCGTTATCCTTCATCCCATAAAAAAAACCCTTCCCTACGACATTTATTCATGTTCTACCACTGACTGAAATATATAACAAAGGTAGTAGAAAGATAGTTATTAAACATGCTTGGTCTTATTTTAATCTTTCTAAAAGTAGAAGCATCTTTCACTCCATTTGTCTTCAACCCCTATAATCCCCTATGATCCACCTTTGTTCTTGTGCAAAAACATCCTCCCCTTCTTCTTTGGAGAGCTCACTAAGGCAAGCGGCTTCGCGCCCCATTTGTGTCTGTCTGCGATCGTGTCTAGCCGGGCTGTTTATCAGGAGCTGCTATCTGGGACCAAGCACTAAGCACTCTTGATTTTCTGGTAATATATATAGAAAGTAGGTGTCGGGCTTGCTAGGCTATACCTAGGATCCGCCTTCCTTGTGTCAATTTTGGTCTGAATGCCTTTTCCTTGTATTTCCTTTCAATTATATAGAAAATCTATACATCATATTAGTCAAATATTTTAGCTCCTTAAATCATGTTTTCGGTGCTTTAATTGCATCCTTATAAGTGCTGCAATTGTCTACTTAGTTTAGTAAACTATTTACACCTAATTTATAGCTTTAATTATCTGAGTAACATCCCCCCTCAAATTGATGTTGGTGAATCAAGAAGTATCAATTTGTCAACCAAGAACTGATGTTGATGTCGTGAAAGCACTTTAGTGAATATTTCTGCAGTTTGATGCTTGGTGGAAATGTGAGGAAGAGTAATGATATGTTTATCAAAGGCTTCTCGTATGGGATGACAGTCGATTTTAATATGTTTCGTATGTTCATGGAAAGCAGGATTAGCAGCGATCTGAATAGCATTGGTATTGTCCGCAGGAAGAGGAGTGGAATGAAGTTGAGAAAAACCAAGTTTGCCCAATATCCCACGAAGCCACGTGATCTCTGAAAAAGCGAAAGACATAGTACTATATTCAGACTCAGTGGAAGACTTAGAAACTCTGTCTTGTTTCTTACTCTTCCAAGAAATGAGTGCAGTTTCGAAGAACATGCACCAACTAATAATAGAACGACAAGTTTCTGCACAACCTGCCCAATCAGCATCACTATATCCTACCAACTGTAAGGAAGATTCCTTAGGAAAGAACAATCCGCGTGTAGAAATGCCCTTGAGATATCGGATAATGCGGCGGATAGCAGCTAGATGAAGATGACTAGGGACCTGCATAAATTGACTGACTTGTTGTACGGCAAAAGAAATGTTAGGACGAGTAATGGTTGAGTAGTTTAAGCTCCCAATTAGTTGTCGATATAAGGATGGATCTGAAAGAAGCTCGCTTTTCTCCTGACGAAACTTGAGATTTTTCTCCAAAGGAGTAAAAACAGAGTTATCCGATTGGAGACCAACCAATGAGGTCACTTCCTGTGTGTATTTGTGTTGATGGAACAATGTACCAGACAGAGTAATTTGGACCTCAAGACCAAGAAAGTACTGCAGTTGTAATTTGATATGTACCAGACGGAGTAATTTGATATGAAAAGATGCCTTGAGATGCAGTTGTAATTGCTGAATTAATTCAATATCAGAGCCAGTAATCACAATGTCATCAACATATACTAAAAGCAATACAATTCTTGTAGAAGTCTTGTGAAGGAAAAGCGAGGAATCAAATTGACTCTTGAGTAAATTGAAAGGTAAGCAAAGTAGAGCGAAATTTATCAAACCATACACGTGGAGCCTGTTTCAATCTATACAAGGACCGGCGTAACCGACAAACCTCTGAGGAAGGTGTAGTAAACATGCTGGGAGGTGGAGACATAGATTTCTTCCTTGAGGTCTCCATGTAGAAAAACATTCTTTACATCCATCTGCCTGAGAGACTACCCTTGTGAGGCAGCAAGTGCTAAGATAGTTCGAACAATAGTCATTTTGGTAATGGGATAAATGTTTCTTCATAATTAATGCCATACTATTGGCGATTTCCAAAAGCTACAAGTCGAGCCTTATATCTATCGAGTGAGCCATCAGATCGAAACTTAACTGAGTACACCTATTTACAGCCAATTGGTATCATATTAGATGGACAAGTCACAATATCCCAAGTGTGATTGTCTTGAAGAGTCTGAATCTCTTCTTTCATGGCCTGTTGCCATCATGCTTGAGAAACTGCCTGTGCATAAGAGTGAGGAATAAAAACAGTATCAAGAGTTGCAGTAAACGATGTATGAGAAAAACTATACTTATCAGGGACATGTCTATCCCAGGTGGAGTGCCGAAGTACAGGAACCACTGAATCAGGTGGCGGGTCAGTGTCTTGAAGGAGTGTTGAAGAAGTTGGATGACGTCGATAATACATTAGTCCTAGTTTAAACCGCTTAATAGAAAAAGACACATCATCAAAAGCTGGAAGATGAGCACTTGGAGGTTCAGAAATAACCTGAGACTGAAAGAAATATTGATTTTCAAAGGAAATCACATTTCGAGGGATCTAAATTTTGTTTGCATGAGCATCATAACAAACAAATCCTTTCTGAGTAGGATTGTATCCCATAAATGCACATGTAACAGATTGGGCGCCAAGCTTGTGACGATCAATGGGAGGGAGATGAACAAAACAAACACATCCAAAAGTATGAAGAAAGTGATACTCAGGAGGTATGTCAAATAATTGAAAATAAGGAGAATCATAATTTAGAGTATCAGTAGGCAAATGATTGATCAAATACACAGAATTAGATACAACTTCCACCAAAAAATGAGAAGGCACAGAAGAACTAATTAGTAGAGTACGAGCAACATATAAGAGATGACGATTCTTACGTTCAGCGACTCCATTTTGTTGAGGAGTATACGGGCAATAATGCTGGGAAATAATTCCCTTTTGTTGGAGATAAAGCTAAAAGGATTGAGACATGTACTCCTCCCCTGAGTCGGAGCGTAAGATTTTGATACAAGTACCAAACTGTGTCTCAACAAATGTAACAAATTTTTGAAAAATAGAAAACACATCAGCTTTAGAGTGAAGGAAATATATCCAGGTGAATTGACTATAATCATCGATAAATGTTACAAAATAACGATGTTGACTATGAGAAATAACAGGACTCATACTCCAAACATCAGTATGTATCAGTTCAAAACAGGTAGTTGCACGACTACCATGTGCAGGAAAAGGTAAAATTTTACATTTATCAAGACGACAAGTAGTACGATCAAAAGAGGCATTAGAAGAGGAAAACAAATTTTTGTTACCCAATAAACCATTTTTTAAAAGATGTGTTAAGATAATAGAATTAGGATGACCTAATTTCTTATGCCATATTTCACTATTATTACTTGTAGCAGTACAAGCAAGAGAAATAACATTAAGAAAGGAAAACTGTAAATAATGGGAGAATATTTGTTCCAAATATTAATAAAAGTGGAATAAAATTGTTCAATAGTCAAGTTACCGTGACCGAAATTAGTGATTTCCAACTCCATTTGGAACTCTCGAGCGCTGTTATCTTGATGATAAATACAGTGCAAGTAGTCCCACATAGCTTGAGCCATAGTATAGCAGCAAAGATTTGTGACAAGGTGGTTCAAGTGTCCCCAACAACCAAGAAACCACCTTAGCATCGACTTCCCGTTGGGCAAGTTCTTTTTTGTCAGTGGGAATTTTATCAGAATTATCAATATGATTTGCTAATTCTTTCCTTTTTAAGAATATTTTAAATTGAAATTCCCACGTAGGAAAATTCTTTCCATTAAATCGAACAATAGAGTTTTCAAAAATAGTAAGAAATCCAACCAAGTAAGATCAAGCAGCCACAACAAAGCCCGCACGAAGAGCCCAATTAAAAGAAATTTAAGTACTGCTTGCTGCTATCTACAGTGCTGAGCACAACAGATCACACACCCAAAACATGCAAGGCTCAACAGGAGAAGTTGTTCTTGTTACTCGACACCACAGAGATCGTCGATAACACTCGGGGAAGAGCCGTCTGAAAACAGATAGTTCCGATGAACTCAGAACACACTTGTCTAAGTTTAGATAGTGTCGACACTTATAAGAAAAAAAAAAATAGTGTCGACAACTACCCAAAAATGCCGAGAAAACAACTCGCCGATAATGTCGGCGTCACCTTGTTGTTGATCAACCAGAAGAAATCTAGAGAGCTATAGTTACCCAAGACCACAAAAGATGCCGATCGACACACAACCACCCCTAGAGTGTACCAGCAACCACCGATACACCAGAACAAGAAGTTTTCAAGAACACAGAGTGCGCAACTTTGAAAATCCAGTCTCGAGAAGCTCAAACCCACACGGTTTGACACAACAGAAGGCAGCGACACCCACTAATAGCAAGAAATAATTTGTTAAAAACCAAAGAAAATTCTCCCAAGAATCGCGATAAAAAATCGCACCGAGTGATTCAGACTAAGGCCACGGAAATCAGAGAAGCTCTGATACCATGTCAATTTTGGTCTGAATGCCTTTTCCTTGTTTTTCCTTTCAATTATATAGAAAATCTTTACATCATGTTAGTCAAATATTTCATTTCCTTAAATAATGTTTTTGGTGCTTTTTGGTGCCTTAATTGCATTCCTATAAGTGTCGCAATTGTTTACTTAGTTTAGTCAACTATTTACACCTAATTTACAGCTTTAATTATCTGAGTAACACCTAGTACTATTGTAAGTTGGGAAAAGGAGCCCAAAGCCAAAGGGCTATCTCTGGATTAGCTTCTAGAGACTCAGCCTCTGCTCTGTTCTCGTGAACTAGGTTTCATTTCATAGAAAAAGCTAAGTGTTAATAGATCAGTTTGGTTTCAGAGGCCGCCGAGTAGTCATAGGTAAGTAGCATTTATCTCCGACCGAGTAGGTGTAATAAAAGAAAGTCGTGGTTTGGTTTTTCGTAGATAAATGGATCCACCTTCTTTGTACTTAGAGGTGCGAGAAGGTGCTAACAAAGAACCCCAGGTTCTAAGATAAGATATATTTCTAAAAGGGTAGTCTACGAGTTTCTGGTCTTGACCTCGACCCCAAGGCAAGAAGGAGAGACTTCCCGCGCCCTAAATTGAATAAGTAAATTAACTCTATGTTGAGCTGCTCCTCTGGCGCCATTCTCCTGAGCTAGGCTCAAAGTCGAGTGTTGGTTTTTTTAGGCTGGAAATAGATCGTCCCTTCCTATCTTGAAAGTGGAGATAAGGGGTCCCAAAAATCTATTTACATGCTTTCCAACTAAATCTCCAGGGAATCCGTCCCCAAGCGTGCTGACTTTCCTACTATATGGAGAGATCTCTCAATGGCTTTATTCTCGTGGAAATAAGCTAAAAAAAGAGGTTGTTGGGTCTCTAAAAAAAAGGCGGGTTTTTGTATTCAATAGCTTTGTGGGATTGCAAAGCACATCCTTAAGGAAGAGTATAGGGTCTTATACAATTCATTTGTTCTCCCCTCAGCCCATAAGCTTTGGCTTCACTCCATTTGAAAGTGAAAGGATAGATCCGGATGATTGCTGCCTTGCACTTCCTTATTCACTCTTGAACTACAAGAATGACTTTAGCTGCTCTTATCCATTAGAAGAAGATGGAATTGAACCGTAGACATATCGACGGAAAAGAAATTATGGCACTAATCTGGTTCACCTCTATAATGAACTGAACGTAAGAGCACCTTTCAACTTTGACTTTGATTCGACCGCCTAAAGCTATCTACTTTCATCTCCAACTTCATGTAATAAATAAGAGTGAGGGTGGTCGAGAGAAAGTACATGGTTTCTTGGCTTTAGTTAAGAGTGAATTGATCTGAATTGCATGAAGTTGGGTTAGTCAATCAAATATCAATTGTTGAGGAACCAATGTCTGGTAGTATCATGAGTACTTTAATAGTGGTTCAGTTCTCTTTCTAGGTATTGGGGAATTTCTAGTTCTTGAGATGGAAGCCTCTAGGGAACAAAGGTGGAGTCATTGAGCTTTTGGATGACTAAGGTTGGAAACTAGTAAATTCATCCGGAAGAATTTGGTTTTCTGGAAGAATCCTAGAACAAAGGTTAGCCGAACAAAGGTGGAGTATTTGGGAATTGGTTTCGCCCGAAGCATCGGACCAATGTTCACCCATGACTTCTGTATACCACTAGTGCCACAAAGGTTTTTGGTGGTCTTATTGGCGGACGATCACCTCATTCCCCGAACCCCCTGTTTCATTAGGTCATACAAAAGAAGTATGAACTAATCTTTAAACAGGTAGGGCTAGTGAAAGTTGCATCAAATATCAATGCTCCATCTTTTTCTTGGCTTTAGACGGGCTCGGATTCATAAATAGTTGAATTCTAAGAGAGGGTCTTAGAATTCCCCACTCATAAGGGAATTCTTTCTTTCCTTGGTCTTTCGTTTCGTCATATTCCTAATAACTTATCCAATTACAACGTATTAACCGCTAATGCACCTTTCTTTTATCAAATCTCAGGGACATGGTCTAATCATGAGGGTAGTATTTTATTATGGTGTCGGATCCCAAGTTTTTATGGATTCCTTCTTTGTTATTGGCGTCAACCCCAAAGCCATAATGTCTCAAAACAAGGAGGCCATGGAGAAACTCTTTTTTATTCCTTTGTCTCGAACTTCGTGAAGAACTCCATTCTATCTCTCCCTCGTTATGAACAAAAAAGTGGGGCTGCGCCCCAGTTGTACACCCTTCCTTCTACAAACCCTTGTTGATTTGGAACTTCGTTCGCAAAGGAACCGGACTTTTGACGGGCCAGCCATTTTTATGCGTCGCTTTACCCTAAAAGGAAAATCAAACAACCCCCGAAACAAAGGGGACTAAACAGGAACAAGAGGAATCCACTGAAGAAGATCCTTCTCCTTCTCTTTTTTCGGAAGAAAAGGAGGATCCGGACAAAATGGATGAAACAGAAGAGATCCGAATGAATGGAAAGGGAAAAACAAAGGATGAATTCCACTTTAAAGAGACACGCTATAAAAATAGACCAATTTATGAAACTTCTTATCTAGATGGGAATCAAGAAAATTCGAAGTTAGAAATATTTCAAGATAAAAAGGATAAAGAGATATTCTGGTTTGAAAAACCTCTTATTAATATTCTTTTCGACTATAAACAATGGAATATCTTTTGTTTCATCCTTTCTTTTTGGGTTCCGAAAGGCACAGTAGCTTCAGCATCGAATCGAGTAGGGAATGACATAGAGTTCGAGTGAGGCATCAACCATAGATTGTGGAACTTTCGAGATGCTTCCTTGCTGCTAGGCCAGCTGTAGCTATATCTGATCCGTACTTCCTTGCCCGAGTGGAGCTGATATACCTGGACCAGGTCGCGTGGTACCTAGGTGAGAGAGTGTTACGGCAGTTTGGGATTGATCAGCCGGTTCCTAATCCGCCACGCTTTCTTTCTCACATTCTACTAATTGAATCAGCTCTTTTTTAAGAAACTAATTAGAGCTAATTACATAGATAATTTGCCTGCTCCCTTACTTGAAGAACATGATTTCCATTGAAAAATTTCAATAAAAGATTTCGATCAACTAATTGCGTGCTTTCATAATCACTGAACGTGCGTTGCGAATGGACTCATTGCAATCAATTCAGAGATGGCTTCGCTAGGGTGCGCGTGGGGCAAGGGTGTTCGTAGATCACTTGCTCGTTACATAACATCTCAGGCTCAGGATCATTATCATTCGGCTGAACTGGATTTGATTCCATGTGCCCCAAGGTAAGAGTGTAGTGAGATACGTGGATCAATAGCTTGTGAAGAGTTATACCTAAAGGCTCCACATTTAGAATTTCAACTCTATGGATCTGTGCTAAGAGTTGAAATTATATCCAATCTCCAGCAATATATTATGGATTACCAGGTCTCCAACAATATATTATTTCCCTTAGGTCGAAAAGAAGAAATGCTAAGGAAGTGGTTGGTGTATATCCAACTCATTTTTCTCCGCTCTGCTCTAAGCCAAAAAAGGGTAGGGCTACCTTCGCAACTATGTCAAACCAATACCGATCAATATCTGGACGGAACGGATTCGAACTTCTCCTAGAATAGTTTCCAATGCAAAATGAAATTCATAGGATATATATGAGTAATTCAAGAAATATAACTATTGGATTAGTAATAAACAAAAACAAATAGGATTGATTATGTATCACAATTTCATCACTACATTGAAGGTTTTTTTGTAAATATATTGATAAGATAGCTTGGTACCCAATCTCTGAAATAGAGCTTAGTCTCTCCCCATAGTAGTATACTAGTCATGTAAATACCATGTAAGTGTAATTGCTTATTTTGTTTGACTTTTTTTACCTACTATTATCTTTATCATATTAGTATTACATATATGGAGTAATCACCAAGAATTGTTTGCTCAGGTTGAGTATCGAGATGTTGTATGCAAGTTAAAAAAGGGCACTATATTATTTCAAGCTATCAAAGGAAAATGACAACATATTATATTAGGACTCTGTTAAGGAAAACTAGTTTTCCTTTGACACAAGCAACTTTTGAGCATGGTTTGGAAGGTTTTTTGATGCTGTATGGGCATTTGGTCTTCATAGATGTCAAACAGACCTTTCGGTATTTCACCTACATATGATGCATGTCATATTTTGTTGGTTTTATATGTTGATGACATTCTAATTATTGGGAGTGACTAAGTTGAGATTTGCATGTTGAAACAATTTTTGCATGATCATTTTTAGACGAACAAGTTAGGCATGCTTAAATATTTTTTTGAGATTGAAGTTGGTAGATCTAAAAAAGATATTAGCTTATCTCAAAGAAAATATGTATTTGACCTTTTCAAAGAATTGGCTTGTTGGGTGCATGACCTATTGACACCCCTAAGATCCAAATCGTTAACTCTTGTAGGTAGAAGGGAAGTTGTTTGAAGATCCAAACTGGTATCGATGACTTATTGGGAAAATGAATTATCTTACTATCACTAGACTTGACGTCCCTTATGTAGTGAGTGTAGTGAAGTCAATTTCTGGAAACACCCAGGGTCTCACATTGGGATGCTTTGGTTCATATTATTCGTTATCTTAAGTGAGCTCTTGATCTTGGTTAATGGTTTGTTTTATAGGCCAAATGGACAATTTTATAGTTGAAGCCTTTTTAAGTGATGATTGGGCAAGTCTCCTTCAAATAGAAGACCTACTATTGTCAACTGAATATTGTACCTTTTGGAAGGTAACATGGTTACATGGAATAGTAAGAAATAAATAATAGTTGTTCGTTCTAGTTTAGAAGCTGAATATAGGGCAATGGTTCACACTACTAGTGAGTTGATATGGTTGCAACACTTTCTTCAAGAGATTGTGAAGAAATTGTTGTTTCGCTTAAGTTAATTTGTGATAATCAAGCTACAATGTGTATTGCTTCTAATCTTGTGTTTCACGAAAGGACTAAACATATAGAGATTGATTCACTTCCTTTTGTGAAGTTTGATGATCAGCTTGCAGATGTGTAGTCCCGTTTGGATACAAAAATAGTTTCATTTCATCTCATCTCATAATTACAATTTTCCTAAATTTTTATACAAAATATAATTAACAATTCATTTTTTTCAAATTTTAAAACAATAATAATAATAAAACATAATACTTAAACAATATTTTATTCAACTTTAAACTTTTATCTAAAACTATCTCATCTTACTATGCAAATAAACAATTAGGTGTTGTTTGGATAGTTAGTTGAAATGAGATGAGTTGAGATGAATGTTAAAAATTGAATAAAATATGTTAGAATATTAATTTTTAATATTATTATTGTTTCAAAATTTGAAAAAGTTGAATTGTTTGTTATTTCGTGTGGAAATATAAAAAAGTAGTAAGATGAGATGGTTTTAGATAAAAGTTGAAAAAAATATTATTAGATTATTATTTTTTAATATTATTATTATTATTTTAGGATTTGAATAAGTAGAATTGTTTGTTGAATTTTGTATTGGAATTTGAGAAAATTGTAATGATGAGATGAGATGGGATAATCTCATTTCACTCCTGAATACAAACTAGGGCTCAATAAGTCCGTGTGTCATAGTTAAAGTTGATTTGTTCCAAGTTGGATTTATATGATAAATATATACCCTTACAAGTTATACATATAACAATAATGTCCTCTAATAATCCCCCTTAAGTTGGAATCAGTTATACATTGGAACAATAATGAATAAAGTGTGAGGTTTTAGTCGATCAAACTATTTTCCCTCTTCTGTGGGTATTCTCCATGTTTCATAACACAATTCAAAAGTTTAAAAACAAAGAATTGATAAAATACGCATCACTCTCTCTATAGATAAACTTGCATCAGAATATTACATTTGCAATCAGCAAAACTAGTGCTATAAACGAACCGAATCAAGTCGAATTTGAATAAGGGTACTTGAGCTCGATTAGCATGTTTACTTGCTTGAATTCGGCTCGAACTCGAATATCTTGCTTGAACTCGGTTTGTTAATTATTAATGTTGTTCGAATTCGACTCGAGCTCGACTAAAAATAAACAAACGACTCGAGCTCGAGTAGCGAACTTTATTTTTTATTTTGAAACTCCTAATCTTGTTTTTTGATTAATAAAAAAATTTTGAATTAAAAAAAAAAATTCAAACCATTTAACTATTCAACCAAATAAGTTTGATTCAAAGTTCTTATGGTATAATTTTTTTTTTATAAAAATAAATTAAAAGAATAATACACAAGATAATATAATAAACTAGACTATTTAATACATACAGATGATATAATAAATCAATAGTTGTAGTTGTATGATATATTATTATATAAATTATCTTATATACATTTTGGGAATATAACATATCTATATTAAATAAATTTAATTGTAAATAAATTAATAACATATAATTAAGTATATAAAATATAACTAACATTTAATATATATATATATACATAACACATACATATATAAAACATATTACAAGCTTTAATATGAGCTCAAATGAGTCAAGCCGAGTTTATACGAGATTTGTTCACGAGTCTAAAACGAGTCGAGTCGAGTTTATACGAGTTTTGTTCGTTTAGTATTCAAGTTTATATTAGTGTTTACGAACATCTCATTTATTAAACGAACCGAGTTCAAACCGAGTATATACGAGCCAAGCTCGACTTGTTCACGAGCTACTCTATTCATTTACAACCCTAAGCAAAACTCATCATATAAAATTCAACTTCAAAATCATCCTCTACACCAAAATACCCAAATAGAACCAAATCACAAAGTAACCCATTGATATATAATTAACGTAGATATGGTGAATTGGAGGGTGCAAGAAGTTGATCCATGCCAAGTGCTATGAGAGGGTTCTGGTGCGACCACATTTGTTCTGGGACTTGGCTAGGGACACAAATTGATGGTCGTGTTGGATCTGTTCCTCATTGATCCATCCAAAATGACAAACATTCAAAGCTACCCCTTTTTATTAAATCTGCAATATTATGCTATAATATTATATGGGTTGCACTGGCCTATGTCTAAGCCTATGCCAATGCTCTAAAGTCAACAAAACATTGGTATCCTTGCTTGTCAGCATTGATATATATATATATATGTATATTTACACATTCAAGTATGATTGAAAATAAAAGCTCTTTAAACAAAACAGGAGAAAGCACTCAAAAGTTATGAAGTAATTATTTCCTGTGGAAGCTCTAAATCTTTTTGCTTAATTTTATCTGAATCTTTATCAATTTCACTGTAGGTCCTCTTCCCCTTCATGCAATGGGAAGCCACTGCCTTTGGCCGTCCAGTTCTTGGCCTTGTGCTTGTTGCTTCTCTGGCGCTTTTCCCTGTGTTCTTAATCCCTTCTGGTCCTTCCATGTGGCTGGCTGGGATGATTTTTGGATATGGGATTGGTTTTGTCATAATCATGGTTGGAACAACCATTGGGATGATCCTCCCCTATTTAATTGGAGTTCTGTTCCACGACCGTATTCAAGTAAGACTTAAGAATACTTGTTTTGCTATGATATTACTTTTTATGATTTAATGAACTGGAAACAGTTTTATGCATCTGTCTCTGATCTATCTGTTGTTCATTGTGCAGCATTGGTTAACGAGATGGCCCCAGAAAGCTGAAATGATTAGAGTTGCTGGAGAAGGAAGCTGGTTCCATCAATTCAAAGTGGTTGCTCTCTTTCGGGTTTCTCCATTTCCATACACAATTTTTAACTATGCAATTGCAGTAACAAGTATGAGGTTTTGGCCCTACTTATGTGGATCAGTTGCTGGCATGGTTCCAGAAGCTTTCATTTATATCTATAGGTCTGTGCTCTGAATTCCCAAGGTTGATTGTTTTGCCCTGATCGTAGTTCAAAGAAAAGTAAAACATGGTAAAGGATAGGAGGTCTTTCTATTCTCTATTATTTGTTGACGGAAAAAACACAAGTCACAACCAAATATGGTCAGATATCTATTGACAATAATATAATTGGCCTCATAAAATTCATTATTTATTACTTTTTCTTTTTCCGTATTTCATCTAATGGTACCTTTCAGTGGTTCCATATACACAGATGCAAACACACATTTATAGACATACATATACAAACATATAAATGTGGATGTGTTAAACCATGTTGTCTGTTCCTTGCAGTGGCCGGTTAATAAGGACGTTCGGAGATGCAAAGTATAGGAGCCTCCACCTGACTACAGTGGAAATCATATACAACATCATCTCCTTCATCGTTGCAATTGTTATCACAATTGCATTCACTATTTATGCGAAAAGAGCTTTAGATGAGATTAAAAGGGCTGAGACTGGTGGGGAAAATGCCTCTCTCTCTGACCATGGTGGTCTTGAGATGGAAAAGCTTCCACTTGAAAGACACAAGCAACTTTGTTCCTCATCCATTTAGTTATAACCTGGATTCTTTAGCACCTGTAAATATTGGGATTCAAGTATTGGGGGTCTCAGGTTCGTCGATCCTTGTAACCCTTTTGCGTTTGATATTTGTAAGTACAAGTTGTGCACACACGAGATAAAAAGAGGACGGTTATATAATATTTAAGTGTAAGAGTTTTAAGCAGGTTTTCTTAGCAGCAAAATGAACAACGAGAGTTTTAAGAATGTTTACTTATGCATTGGTTATTATCTTTGAGTTAACAAACTAAAACATGTTACACAATTAGTTGAACTGTAATCTGAATCTAAAGTTGTATGTTGTCTTCTTGTTTATGGATCTTTTATTCAGAAAAAAATATTGTATAAGTAGGTCCAAGGGTGTAACGGGTCCGGTTTTAGACATATTCTAAGAACTCAATTAAGTATATACTGGTTTTGAGAATAGGAGAACCGATACTAGATCGATTTATCATTAAAATAAAAAATTTTGGTTTACCGGTCTAGATTTGATTATCCGGTATAGTGGTGTTTAAATTTATTTTCTTAATATAGTATCTAATTTTATGTTATTACACTAGTGTCTTACACTGTCTTTATTTATATATTTGATTATATATATATATATATATATATATATATATGGCAATTCTATGGGGCCCCCGTAGTGTAAGATTTTTTTACACTTTTTTGTATTTCATTTTTTTTTTACAAAATCAATAAAAAAATGTATGGAGATAAAATATATGTGATTAAATTTTTTTTTTCTATTTAAAAACCCCCATGGGGGCAAAAGGGGCCATAGCGTCGGGGTTCCATATATTTACTCATATATATATATCAAGAAGAGTCGGTAGTCACCTATATAATAGTCCTATTCCAAATTTATTAAAGAGCCTTCACTTTTAGCAAAAGAATACTGTGGTTTGTTTCAGAGATGTTGTGAGATAAAAGTTAAAAAAAGAATAAAATATTATTGTAATAAATTTTTTTTTAATATTAATTTTGTTTTAAGATTTGAAAAAGATGTTTTGGAATTAAAAAAAATTGGATTTTTTATTATATTTTGTATATAGATTTGAAAAAATATAATGATGAATTTAAGATATATTTTGAGTTTTTAGTTTCATCCCTGTAAGCAAATCGGGCCACAAGCCTAAAGAAAAACCTCTAAACATGCTTAAAATATGATCACAAAAACAACTAAACCAGCCTAAAGGGCCATACCAGAGGCCATCAAGAAACACGAATCTGAGGTAGTCCATTACGGTCTGTGCACAACAAAACTTTAAGCAAATAAGGCACCATAGTGTGACTAATTCTTTCATTAGTGCAACCATTGGTTCCCAATCTAGTTAGGAAATCTATTGACTTATTACCTTACCTATAAATATGTTGCACCGAGAAGACCATGCTCCTTAACAAATTCTGAATGTCATCCCAGTAGTCTTCTAGATACCAGAGGCTACACTTGCCTTTCTTTAACCAAGACACCATTAAGGAAGAATCCATCTCAATGATAATATTATTTAATCTTTTACTCTTGCATTCGTGAAGACTAATCTGTAAAGCTCGCAACTTAGCCTGATATTGGTTCACCTTCCAATAGAAGCAAAAAAGGCAAAGATCAGACTACCAGAAGCACTCCATTGCTCTAGGCAATTTCGAATTCCTACCACGCCTCTTATTATCATTACGCAAGACATTAAAATAATCAATGAGGATATGAAGATAATTCTGATTATTAAAATCAAGGATATCATTCCATAGTGCCCGACGATCCAAGTAACTGCACTTAGCATAAATTAAAGAAACCAAAATGGAAGAATTTACCAACATGGAGATATGCTGATTAGAAACTCCTAGGATATCAACTTGCAAATCCGCATCATAGAAAATCCATAACTTACCCTCTTGCACAATGTTAGAAAAAAATTCCTGATAATGAAAATAATACTTCCACTGATCCAACTGAGAATCAGCACGAAAAGGCTCCACAACCGTTAGTACTTTTAGGTTTGTGAAATTTCAGCAATGATCGTAATCGTTTCTTCGAGGTCTCTAGCCCTCAAACATTCTAGAACATAAGTGTATTAATCATAAAACTTGCTGAGAGGACTTGCTAGGAGCCCTTGTAGAACTACGCAAAATTCTTTTAATAGGCTGTTTTGGAATAGCCACCTCCGAGTCTGAAAGCTCATCTCGATCTTTGCCAATGGGGACATGAACTACTTCATCGTCTGATCTCATAACCAGCAATTGGTCTCCATCTGAATTATCATCTTCAACCTCTAGCTGATCATTTGGTCCCAGAAAAATAATGACAAGTCCAGTATCCACAGACCTATCAGCATGAACCAGGGAAGGCTCTAATTCCATAGCATTTTCCAGACCCCCTTCATCAATAGGAAGAACTAAGCCTTGCTTCAAACCACTTGGTTCACCCACAGCACAAGAATCTATGCACACAACTTGATCCAATTTGGCTTCAATATCATTGCTATTTCCCCTAGAATTTTCAACATCAATACCTTTCTCCTTTAATACCACATCCTCTGCCATACGATCATTAACCAGTTTGGGGTTTTTTCCTGCTCACCACCATGAATTTGATCTCCAACGTCTTCAACAGGATCACCATTCTCAATAGTCAAAACTTGTGTCTTTTTCGGAGCCCAAGTACGTTCAAGAATCTGCTTTTTTTCCTCTTTATCCTTGATTCTACAGGTAGAACGATTATGCCCTTGCACCTTACACAAATCACAGAAAGCAGGCAAAGTTTCATATTCAACTTCTTGATGTATACATGTTGGATTTTTTGTCGAACCAATCCATACTGAGGCAACCAATTTTTGAGCGATATTCATCAAGACGCAAACCCTTGCTCTGTCCGCATGTGTAGCACAACATGTGGCATTGTCTCGGCATAGGTAAACACCAACAGGAGCAGTGATATTCTGTAGAAAAGAATCTTGGTAATAATTCGGTGGGAGTCCAGGAAGGGCTATCCATACCGGCACCACATTTGGTTCAAAATCCTCTGAGAAATCCAATGTCCATTGAAAAACAAGATATGAAACGCCATCAACATCACAACTTTCTCTAGTAAAGGCCTTCAAGAAATCTTTTTCGTTAGAGAATCGAACAAAGATGTTTCCTAGCTTCCTCATGGCTGAAACCACTAGTTGACTAGCCAAACCCCACTGGATATTGATGAAACTCCTGATGCGATCTAAGGATGGCCTTTAGCTAAGAAACTTCATCACAAGAGCAAATCGAAAGGGATGCACAGAGAGCTCTAGTTCTTCCTTCATAAATTGCACAAAGAATTCACCATCAACAACTTTCGGATGTCTAAAAGGAACAGACACTTCTACTATGGCAGTTTGAGACGAATTTTGCATAGGTTTAAGGACTAGCGCCCAATGCCGACAGGTCAAGACTCCTGGCGGCAGCCATAGGACAAACCCTAATCCTAAGCAAGCATGCAACATAACATAGCGTGTGTTTCTCTCTCTAGCGTGTGATTCAAAGAGATGAAAGTGTATTTAGTTTATTTACGTTATATACATATATTATTTTATAATAGTTAACAATATTAGTACAGTACATTGAAGATGTGGAATTGGATCTTTTTACTTCAAAAGTTGAACTGGTACTTGCTTACAAAGAGAAGAGGTCTGCTTGGCTTAGTTTGCTAAGGTGAAATGGTGGCAGCATGGAGATAAAAATATTCATTTTTTTCATGCTTTGCTAAATAAAAGGAAGTTGTCAAAAGTGTCTGAGATGAAGCTTGCAAATGGTACAATATTGAGTTCTCCACAGGAAATCCAAGAGGGTGCAACGAAGTATTTTCAGTTCTTTGGATAGTCTTCCAATGTATTATTGCCAGATTTGAGTGAGTTGGTATCTCAAGTAATTTCAGATGAGGATATTGCCTTAATTTGTTCTGAATCGACAATTGTAGAAGTTAAGGAAGTAATTTTTAGCATTCCCATTGATAGTAGTCTAGGGTTTGATGGGTTTGGATCAGGATTTTATCGCTCTTGTTGGGATTTGGTTCATCTGGAGGTTGTGGAGGTAGTAAGGGAGTTTTTTTGAGGCAATTTATTTCCAAGATTTTTTTCAGCATCTATTGTGGTTTCTATACAAAAAATGAACCAACCAACGGGATTTAATGAATTTCGCTTAGTTAGTCTATGTTCGATGTTCTATTAAATTTACATGAAGATACTTGTGACAAGATTTGCCCTAGGGCTGCAACCTGGCAAAAAAATTCATTTTTGGGCCTAACTCGATGTGATCCGATAAGCTCCAACATGGGAAACTGAAACGAAACTGACCTGAATCGACTCGACCCAAATCTGTTCGAGTTGGGTCAAAACCCCTGACCCATGGTTTTGAGAAAATTTAATGAGATCATGTTAGATTGGCAAGGTTTAGGTGTCTGATAAAGAGAGGCTTTGAAGGAAGGAGATCGTGTTCGAGTGTGAATGATGAAATTTAGGTTTGTGTTGGAGTTAATTGTAGATTTTTTAGCTTTTGAAGCAACTAAAAAATTCTTGTTCTAAAGTGAAAAAAGATTTCCAATCTTAAAAAGGGCTGTTGCGAAAATGGTTCACTGGCAACCAAACAAGTTTGTTGTGAAAATTCTTGGGTTAATCCACTCCTTACCCATGGTTTCTTGGCAACCAAATAGAGAGAAAATAAAGGGAATGTATAAGCGAAAATGAAAGAGACAGACCTTATCTTGCTAATACGAAATCCACTTCCAGAAACATGAAACCGGAAAACAGAGATGGTGATGGAAACTGGCGAATGGTGATGGAAGCGACAGAAACTAGCAAACAGGGGAGAAGAGACTTGAGTTTCGCGGGCTTGTCGGGTTCGTCGGGTGGATCACATTTTGACCTGTGTAAATATTTAAGCCCAATCAACCCAACTTTTGTTGGGATCTTCGGGTAGATTATGTCAACTGGATCGGGCCAAGGCCCTATTTGCATAGGCCTAGTTTGCCCCATTATTAGCTTCTTTGATCTCTCCACAACAAAGTGCTTTCATACCAGGCATGATTATTTTTTATAATATAACTTTGATGTAGGAAATGGTGACTGCTATCAATAAAAAGTTTGTGGGGGGAGAATGTGATTTCTAAGCTTGATATGGCTAAAGCATATGATAGGGTGAAGTGAGGCTTCCTTTTGTATGTTTTGGAAGTTTTTGGGTTTTCTGCTTCGGTTTGTGGTTTAATAAAAATTGTATTCACTTATCATGATATTCTATAATGATGAATGGTACATCAAGGGGATTTTTTTAAAGGTAAAAGAGGGTTGAGGTAGGGAGATCCGCTCTCTCCATACCTTTTTATTATCTTAGAGGAAGTATTCTAGACTTTTGAAACATAAATTTTTGAATGGAAAAATAAAAAGTTTCTTGCATCCTAGAGGTTCGCCTTTGGTTTCTCACCTTCTCTATACAGATGATATGGTGATTTTTGCAAATGGTGGGAAGAAGTCTACAAAGGAGCTATTGAAGGTGACCAAGACATATGAGAATTGGTCGGAACAGCGAGTCTGCAAAGAAAAAACAACTGTGTTTTTTGCTAAGGATTTTTCTCCATGCCGAAAAAGAGAGTTACTTAACAACACTGGTTTCATTGAAGGTAGATTCCCATTCACTTGGGTGTGTCTATTGTGTCTGGTAAGTTTACTAAGTATCATTTGGAACCTCTTCTTCATAAATTTAAGAAGAAACTTGGAGGTTGGAAATTGAGATGCCTTTCGGCAGGTGGTAAGCTTTTGTTATTGAAACATGTTCTTTCTAGTTTACCTATCCATCTTATGTCTATTCTCAACTTGCCTCGTTTGGCACTAAATGTGATTAACAGTTTATGTAGTTCTTTCTTTTGGGGACAAAGTGATGGGAAGATGAAGACGAAATGGATTGCCTGGAGGAATATGTGTAAACTGTGATAACCTGATATTTTCTTCTATTGGATTTCTCATGCTTGGAATGATTTAATTTCTTTAGGTTTATTTTAGTTAATTTTTGGAACTTTTTGAAAATATATTTCCTATAACCCTTTATTGGTATTAAGTATGTGTGTAATAGAGCAATACTTGAAATAAAACACAAGTGAGGTGAAGGAAGGTGTGGAAGGCGCCTAGTGTATGGGTTGTTTTTAACACTTGGCACAATAAGATAGATGTATATACATTTGAATTTTCAAAAAATTGTAGCATGAGAGGCCGAGAAATGTGAGGATGCAAAAAAAAAAAATAGTTATATATATGTGTGTGTGTGTGTATGTGTGTGTATGCATGAGGTTTCGGATTGAAGGAAAAATATAAGAAATATCTAAGTGTTTGAACAATCATTTGAGACACTTGGCACCAAGAGAACACTTGTCTATTTGGAATTCAAGAAAGCATAGTATGAAAAGAAGAGTTAGTTAAGATTTGCATAGAGTTTCAAGGAATCAAGTAAAGTATATTCCATGAAGGAAGTCGGATTGGGTAATTTTAGACAATTTTGATGTCTCTTTATAATCTGGGCATAACTTTCTCATTCAATTTTCAAATGAGATGCTTTAAGATGCTATGGAACACCAGGCAAAAGATATAAAAATTTCATGTTTTGAGTTTTAAAAGATAACTGGCTTAATCAAGGACGAAATCAGACTTGAAGCGAACGTACCTGTAATTGATCCAAGTGGTAACTGAATTTCACTTTTGCTTTCATCTTGTATGTATAGTACTCCAAGGAGGGATAAGGATGTGACTTATGCCTAATCTTGTCTTATTCTATATAAAGAGAACTTGGGACTTGTGATTTTCTAAAAGATTTTGCATGGAAAATAATTTAGGTGGACCAATAGCATGGAGTTTGAGTCAAACAAGCAAAGAATTTTGGGAGAATATTCTCACCATTGGAAAGCAACAGAGTGTGGCATTTGAGAAGATATGGCTTTTAAAAATTCAAGGAGATATTGTATAAGAATTAGAGTTAGGTAAAAAATTTTGTTTGTCTTCTTTCTAAAGAGTTTTAGTGGAATAAGAAAAGTATATTCCATGTGAAGCAAACGGGGTGAGCAATTTTGCAGAGGAAACTAACTTGCTCTTTTGTCCTTTTGCTTTTCTATGTTAGTTTGTCTCTCTTAGGAATTTTGGGACACTTGGCAAGTGGAGAATAAAAGATAAACATGATTTTTATGGTGAAATTCGGATTATAGATGGAAAAGAGATGGGTTGGCTGAATGACCCCTTTTGTCTCATTTGGATTACCTTCTCATCAACAGGATTTGGATAAGGACTAAGTCCTATCTTACAACCAAGTCTAAGTTTGGGAATGAGTATCCTAAACCCCTAGATGGACACATGGCCGGTTCATGGAGACTAATTTCCTAAACATGTGTATGTGTCGACAAAAGGTTAGAAGAACCACCCCTCCATCTCTTGGTAACTCTCGGCCAGACCTTTCCTCCTTTCTCCATTCTTTTTTCTTCATTTTCCTCACCTCTCAAAAACACCTCTCTAGCACTTTGGTGAAGGTCCTCTTCAAGAACTTGGTGGATAACTTCCTTTGATAAGGTTTTCTTAGCTTATTTTTTGGCTAGTGGTAAGTACTCCTTTAACTAAACTTAGTATTCTTTGTATAGATATGTTATTTGTTATTCCATTTGATTGTTTAGCACAATTGAGGAAAATGTTATATTAAGGAATGTATAACTTTTGGCTGTAGAAAGCTCTTTTTAAGAGTTTCAAGTTTTGATTTATAGTGATATGATGTATGTAGGTGGTAAAAAGTTTATTTGGGAATTTAAGGATTATCGACTCTAGTGGGTTTCTTTGAAGGACTCGAGGTTCTTAACTCAAAATTGATGATGTGTTCATGATAAGGTCATTGGATGACTTATGGAAATAAGTTCTTTAATTTCATTGATAAATAGTTTTAAGTTATAATGGCTTTGGAGGAAGAAAATATGCAATGCAAATTGATTACAGAAAATGACCCTATAGGCTATATTAATGCTTTTGGTCAGTAATGCATGGTGGTTTGAACATTAAGTTTTGGGATTATAATAAGAAAACATATGGTTTAGCCAAAGGAAAAAGGACGGAAATTTGGGATTTGATCTATGATATGTCTCAATTTAACCTTTTTAAGGTTAGGATTGATTTGTTTGGAAATTCTTTTGGAAATGTTCATGATTGATTTAAAAAGGATTATGTTGGCATGTTCAACACGCATAAGTCATGATTTGGAAATGCATGCCTCAATTGTCATATGGTTCATGAAACATGTACATGCATAAGAAAGTCCAAATTTGTATGCATGTCCATTTATGTTGCAAGTCTCATGTTTTGAATCACCATGATTTCAAAAGAAACAAGAAAAGAAATGTTTTTATAAGAATCCCAAACGCTGGGACGGGGCATTGTCCCAATGGAACTCTTCTAATCACTCTGGAGTGCTTAAGAGTGGAGTGGTAACCCTTGGGTCGACAAAGAACAGTCAGTAGGCCACGAATGATTTCTTTTTAAAAGTTCACGAAGCGTGGTCGCACCTAACGCTGGTGGGCGCCAAGAATGGTAAATGTATTACAACCTGCCGTAAGAATTATGATTATGATTATGACGTAATCACCTTAGTGTGATGCGGTAACTAGCAGGGAACAAGCGGTGTATAGGGGAGCTGTGATGTATTCAATATGACAAGTTATGACTAGAAAGGCTAGCCTAAGAATGATATGAACAAGAGAAATGACAAGAATTATTATGAATAATAAGAAAAGACACGAAAAGTTTCAAGATCATGAAAAGTTTTGAATAAGAGTTAGTGAAAGTCAAGGTAATATGAAAGTCTTTTTATGAAAAGTAAGAAAGTCTTTTATGAAATAGCATGGTACATAAATCATGCATAAGCCATGCATAAGTCATGCATGAGTCATGTCATAAGTTGCATGAACATGGTGCATACATTTGTATATCTGTTTTTGTTAACGATGCTTTTGATTTAGTTAATTGAGTACTTATTAAAATTTCTTGAAATCTCACTATTTTAATTTTATCTATCATTCTTTACAGAATGATAAGCGTGATTGCAGGAGTAGAAAGTCTATCATGAGACCCCGATGTCATAGGAAGTTCTGAGGCACCCTAAGAGTCCTACAATTTTTTTTTTTGATGAAATGACTCATCCTCTATTAGATAAAGTTAAGAAGGAGCTCCACAAGGGAAAAAAGTGTAGATGTATATTTGTCCTTAGGGGTATCCAACAATGACTTGTAATTTATAAAGTGATGGGTTTTTATATTAGTTTGCCACGTGATATTCGCAAAAATTTAGATTTCTTTACTGATTTTTTTAAAAAAATTGACTTTACTCCGCTGCGATATATTCTGCATACTGCTAGTAAGCTAGGTGTATGCACTATTTTTCGATCGAATAAAGGGGTATGTAACCTTACGTTATGTGTCCTGACACTTTAATTTACGCTAGATCCCAAAACGTAGATTGAAGACATCACATAAACCATATGAAGGGGGGTTGACACTTAGAGATTATGCTGAGATTAGATTTCTCTTTAGATGAAATTTGCCTATAAGTTGTTGACAAGCAATGATATTTGGTCTCAGTTTTTCATGCCAAATATGTTGGGGATAAACATGTTACTTGATGAGTGCACAAAAATGTATTCTAAATACCCAATTTAAATGCTAAAAAAAAAAGAAAATAATGATATAACTCATTTTATTTAATTTAATAGCAATTTATCTTGAGATGGATATGAGCATGATTTAATATATTTAAGTCTCAAAATAAATACAAAAAGAAACACATGAGTTTAATCCATTAAAAAGGTCCCATGAATTTTCACCAATTGTCTTATACTTTAAAAAAAGGCTACTTGAATTTCAATGCACCTCAAAGAAACAAATTTACTTCTAATCCTATCTTCCTTAAATCATTTTATTTTATTTTCTTGTAGGAAGTATGGTAGGTGACAACTTCATGTATTTTGAAAAAAATCTACAAAAAGGAGGTCCCACGTGTCATCATGTGAAGGAAGTAAAATTGAACACTCCACCAACTTGTAAATTTCGACCAAGGCATCAAGGAGACAACAAAATGCAGCTCAACATAAGACAAGTTGCCTAAGGACCCCACAAATATGACTTGTGGAAGGAAGAAAAGAAAAAAAAAAAGCAAAACCAACCCAACATGCAAATTTCGGCTACTCCATGTTCTCTTCACCAAGTCAACCTTTTCACACCCAAATGGCACTTGAAGACAACCCTTTAGAAACCTAAAAGACAGCTCATACATGAAAAACAAGTGGCCAAATGCCAACTCAAACCCACTTGGAATCCAACGGATGACAACTTGAATTTGTCATGATTTTGGGCATGTCAACTTGCATGAAGAAATCCTATAAATAGAGGGGTTGGGACATGTATCAAAAGTTCTTGGATGCCTTGGAAGAGTTATTTTGAGAGCTTGAGAAAAGAAAAGAAAAACCAAAGAAGAGAGAAAACAATGGCCAGCTCTTCCATATTTTTCCTTAGAGAATTTTCGTTACATATTTTCAATATGTGTAACTAAATTCTCTAGTAGAGCTAGGAATGAAATTGTATATATGATGGTATTTATAATTGTTTTTGATTCATATATGTGTTCTTTAATTATTAAAACTCTTTTTTTTAGTCATTCGAAATTTATTATAAATTTTTTCGTCACCAAATAATCTTAGAATTTATTTCATTTATAGATTCAGTCATGATTTTTCTATTAAATGAAATAATCATTTGATTATGTTTGGTTCAATTGGTTATCTATATTAATTTAATTCTTTGCTGTAATATTGCTCTACGAGTATATTGTCGACGTTGAATTTCCTTAATATCGATAACAATTCCCATTCTTATATTGCGACGAATGATTTTTCGAAAGATTACATTTGATTTAAATCTGGTTATTAATGTTTTATTTTCCGATTGAAAATTTGGACATAGAATTTTCAATTGAGTTATTAATGAATCGAAAATAATTAAATTACCGATTATATACAAAGGATTTTCAATGCTCTACTTTTCGTCTTATTTTTATACTTTTCAAATTACTCATTTAGTTTTAATTACGTCACATTCTAAAAATTACTTTTCGCACTCGTCTACACCTTTTTGTTAGTTTCGTCACTATCTTTTATTTCTCAATCCATCTCCCTGTGGAATCAACACCCTAAAGTTATATTACAAACGACTGCGTTATTCTTTGGGCGTAATCATTACTCAATTAGATCCAAGAAAATGGTATAAGTTTTGGCAAATTATAGTAAAATGTATTCCATTGGTGTTAGAAAATTCAAAATGGAGAGTGAGGGATGGTTGTGACGACCCTGAATTTCGTGCTTTATTTTATTTAAATTAATTAATTATTATAAGGGTGATGGAGGTATTTTATTTATTTAAGCACTTGAGGTTGGGCTTAAATTTGAGCCTTGGAAGCATGACTTAGGATATTGGCCCAATTATTGTATCAAAGCCCATAAGCCCATGAAAATGATCCATGAGTCAACCAAATCCATGCATGGAGACACTTGTCACCCTAGGAAAGCTTTAGTAAGTCTCCAAAGACTAGTAGGTGTGAGGAAAAAAATACTAGTAGTTGGAGGGTTTGACTAATTGTTTATAGGAGGAAGAAGTGTGAAAATCCAAGATGAGATTTTCTCATCTTTGGCCAACTAGGAGGAGTCTTCCAATTGAGTTTCCCTAGGTGGATATCAAATCTAGGAGGTTGACTTGTACTAGATCTTGTAAGAGTAGAAGATTTGTGTGTAGGGAGATCACTTGGAAGATGTGTGTGACAAGTGACAAGTGACAAGTGGAGTGGTTGTGTCATTGGGAAGAGAAACCTTGGTTGGAGAACAAGGATTCTACGTAGGAAATGGAGAAGGGAAGCCAACCTTGCTTCACTTTGAGTTTTCCAATGTAAAGCCCATCCTTGACATGACAAAAAGATAGATTTTGTGTAAGAAAATCCTTGGAGATATGTGTTGACTTGTAAGAATGTGATGGTGACAAGGAGGTGACTACTTTTGGAGAGGAAGAAGTCTTCCAATTTAGTTTCCCTAGGAGCACGCCATATCTAGGTGAGTGACACTTGTAAGATATGATGGAAATATAAATGGGAACAAGAGAGGTTTCGGTGGAAGCACTTAGCCAAAACCTTCATTGGGTTTTCCCATGCAATCTCATCTAAATCTAGATGAATGACCATTGACAGATCTTGTAAGTAGGAGTGACAAGGTGATTGACAAGTGATGGAAGGATGTGGTATCATTGGAGAGAGGAAAAGAAGATGAAAAGAAAACAAGAGGATTTGGGTGAGCAAAATTGTAGGCCTTGTTTTTGGTTTTCCCAGAGTTTTGACAAATTTAGGTGAAAGGACATATGAGATTGTGTAGGAGTGGCTTGTACTTGTGTGTAAGAGTGTAAGGTTGAGTGGTGATTGATGGGATGCATGAAAGAAGAAAGGAAACCATGAATGAGATGAGAAGATTCGGATGACACAAGGAAAAGGGTGTAGCCGAATTAGTGCAAGTCCATTTCCCCAAAATTGATCTTGAGATCTTGGTAAGGGACATATGAGATGATGGATGAGTGTGAAAGAGATGATGTGAAAGAAATTGAGGGGCTAAGCCCATGTGAGGCGCCTGACATGGATGAAAAAGTGAGGAAGAACCCAACCTAAGTGTAAGCTAGATTAGGCATGATGTGATCTAGTGATGGAAGTCACTCAAGTGTCTTTCAAACCTATCAAATATCAACCCTAAAAAGTAGGGAATGAGTGGCCTAAGGGCCTAGAGTCTCACTTGGTCGAATGGCTTATGCCCTTGTTCTTTCCCACTTGTTTGTTTCACTTGTTCACCCACACACCTCCATCCTACACACGGCAACAAGTTCTCCCATCTCACTCTCACTTTGCTTCTCATTTTTCTATCTTCTAAGCACCAAAATACCCTAAGTTCAATAGAATCAAGTAAGCATTCTTGAGTGGAAGACTACTTGAAGAGGTAATGCAAAAGCCTAAGCTATTTCAAGAATAGAAAGCTAGGTTAAATCACATGCACACACCAAGGCCTTTATCCTTAATATTTTCTTTTGGACTATATGCTTATAAACTATTTTAATGGATTATTTTTATATATATTTTCAGAGCAAATCTTTGCTACTTGGAGTATTGTAAGTGCACTTTTATCTTGATCTTACCATTTCTTGTATATATATTGAGTGAATGTGTTTGTATTGGTTGTTGGATGTATGGAAATGCTAGAGTCTATTTTTCTAAAGGAAATACTTTGTTGCTATAGTAGAAAATCCATGCTTGATCCATATGATTCCTTAGGCTTGAAATTTGAATATGTTGGTGGATTTAGCTAAGTTGTTGCAAAAGAAATGAAGCATGATGATATGATATATGATGATGAAAGAAATGCATGCATGACTAAGATTAAGTTTGTTAAGTGCTTGGAGATGCTAGGCTAGGTTCTCTTGTAAGAAATGTTTTGTTTATTTAGTTAAAAATCTATGCTTAGTCCATATGTTATTGTAGGCTCGAATCTATATTATGTTGATGGTTTTAGCTGAATTGATGCAAAGGAAAAAGAAGCATATTGATACGGTATATAGTGATAAGAAATTGCATATGTGACTAAGATAATATTTGTTGGATGATTAGGATGCTAGGATGAATGCTAAAAGAAATGTATTGTATGCTTAGCAAGGTGTATGATTCTAGGCTTGAGATTTACATTTTTATTGGTGGATTTGGTTACTTTGGTATAAAGGAAAAAGAGAGCATGATTAGTATGAAAAATGGTGACAAAATGCATGCATGTTAAAATGATGTTTGGAGTTGAAAAGAATTTAAATTGGTGCATATATGGGTTTCGATTTTAAAGGTTTGAGGGTTAAGTTTTTAATTGATTAGCTATTCTTTCATATGATGATTGAGCCTTGAATACTTGGAGAGAGTTAGAAGCATGAAAAATTTGGAGGATTTCGTAACATGATGTTTCGGTTTCACATATATGATTTAGTGTGCTATTTTGGTGGAAGAAAAAGTGATGAAAATACTAATACTAAGGACAATAGGGTTTGGTCAACCTCTCTTAGTGAGGCTAAAATGGTTTAGTTAATCTTACTAAAATTTAGTGAGTATGTGGAAGGAAATGGAAGGAAAAACCCTAGGTAGTACCCAAAAAGGGTCATGGCCCAACCATAGGGGTGGAGGCCGAGCACCCTACTCGACTCATTAAGCCTAATTATGTGCTATATATGAATGGTGAGTTGAATGCTGTGATGTTTGACTTATGAAAGAAGATGGCTAAGTGTGCACTCAGGTTCGTATCGGGTTTTTGCATAATTAGCGTTAAAGGTTTGCATGTCACATGCATGAATCACGAAATCATGTTTTTGGAGTCAAACATGTTTTCAAAGGAAAAGAAAAGAATTAAAGTTTTTATAAGACCCCCAAAAGCTGGGATGGGGTAGTGCCCTAGTAGAACTCCCTGTTCACTCAGGAGTAATTAAAGTTCAGTGAAAGCCCCTAGGTCGATGAAGAATAGTCGGTGGACCATGTATGGCTCCAAAAGGTATCCGGAGCGTGGTCGCACCTAATGCTAGTGGGTGCCATAAAAGCGGTGTTGGTCTCGGCCTCACCATATGAAAAGTTAGTAGTTGCTGGGAGAGAAATTCCCGAGTGACGAAAAGCGACCTAGGTTGACATGGTCGCCGGGTGTGACGGTAATTAGCGGGGAGCACACGGTGCATAGAGGAACTGTGAGGTGTTCAAAATGAACAGTGACTGACGTGACGACAGTGAAGGCGATACGTAACTCCCGTATCACTGATAAGGACTTTCACGACATGACGATAAAGGCGATACGTAACTCCCGTATGACTGACGTGACGACAGTGAAGGCGATACGTAACTGCCGTCGATGTCAAAAAATGATATGAATATGATAAGTGGCGTTTAAATAAGAAATGATGAAAGAAACGACGAAAAAGGATTTTTAAAGCATGAGTCAAAGGAATTTCGTATATGGTGAACCCTTTTTATGAAAAGCAAGTTTATGAACCAAGATTGAAAGAAAGTTAAGTTTTTATGAAAGTCTTCATGAGCATATGCATTTGCTAAGTCATTAGTCGCATATGCATGACACATGTTCTGTTTGTTATTCACTGATATGTATGCTTGAAATGATTTTGTTGAGATAGTTGTGTACTTACTGAGATTTCTCGAAATCTCACCCCTTTATATTTCCACTATCGTTCCTTGTGGGGACCATAGAAGTTGTTGCAGGAAAAGATGACGTTGACGACTATGAGACTCAGAGAGACTCTTTAGACCACTGATGGTCTGGTGATCTCCCCACCTATTGATGTGGTCGCGAGATTAGCATTTGGAGGAGGACATTTACTTACGTTTTATTTAGATCTTAGAGGTTCCCGATGTTTTGGGAGAGTATATAGATATATATTTTGTGGAGACTGTTACACTTAATGACATTTAGTAATATGAGGTTTATTTTGGGATCTTAAATTTGTTATACCATGTGACGTAAGGCAAAATTTTAAGTCTTGCCTGATTATAGAATGTCTTGACCTTTTCCGCTGCAAAAATTTCCTATTCACTGCCTTTAGTTTTCAATGCATACTCAAATATAAATAAGAACAAGGGGTGAACTTCCTTGTGTCGCTCATCCCCGACGTTTCCATTCACGTGCAATCCTAAGCGTGGACGGGGGCGTCGACAATGGTAATATTTCTTTTTGGAGGGATCACTTGCTGGATAATGGCCCTTCAATGGACTCCATTCCTATAGTTGACTCACCTTTGTTGAGAGTGGCTGATGTTAGAGTGTTGAATACCTGGGATGTTGTGGAACTTGAGAGGCCAGTTGGGCTAGAAAAAACTAAAGAGATATGTATGTAATGTTTCGGCAGATTTTAAATCTAGAAATGATATTCTTGTGTGGCTTAAAAATAAGGATGGATCCTTTTCAACTAAATCAGCTTGGCAATGTGTTCAAGTGACTGCTTCAAGTGTTCCATGGGCTAATTGGGTATGGCATGAAGCTCTTCCTAAAAACTTCCTAATTTTTTGTGGAAGGCTTTTCATTGTGGTTTGAGTGTGGATGAAAGGTTGAGAAGAGTTGGAATTCCTATTACCTCTAAATGTGATTATTGTGTGAGAGGTAATTTTGAAGACTTAAGCCATGTTCTAGCCACAAGAGAAATTGCTTTAGTGATTCGGAAGAAAATTTTTGCTTTGTTGGGGGTCCTTTTTGACCTAAGTCGAGGGTGGAGGGATCTGGTTTTGTCATGGTGCCATTGGGCAATTAGTTCTTCTTAGATTGGTAATATTTTGGGCTGGCTTCCTTGTATTATTTCTTGGAAGTTGTGGCAATGCAGGTGTAAGGCAAGAATGGAAAGCAAGAAGATTTTGGTGGCAGAACTATGACAGTCAGTTTGTCCTTGGTTATTCAAAGTGCAAGGAAACTTTTCAAAATTGGCTTTTGCTAATGAAGGAAGGTTGAAGGATTTAGAGCACTAGCAATGATTTTAGCTAAAATTTCCCTTCAAAAGGTACAATTTGAAGAGTTACTATTCACAAGTGAAAAAAATTTCTCTTTTCTATTATTTCTTCTTCCCACTATTAATCAAATATGACGATTTTTTTTGGGAAGTGTACAAACTTGTACCTTTTGAAGGGAAGTTTTAGCTACAACCATTGTTAGTGCTCTTAGGTTTGCCTATTTTGCCTCCTAAAGAGCCGCAGGTTACATCTATGCACTAGGAAAAGCAGAGATTTGACAGCTTCAAATTCGATATTGATGGTTGTTGTTTAGAGAAGCTAGGGAGAATTGGTGCTTGTCGTCTTATTCAGAATGCACATGGGAACTTAATATTGGCTTTCTCATGGTTTTTGGGAGAATGCACTAATAATATTGCTAAACTGAAGGCATTATCGATTGGGCTAAAGTATTGTCGAGCACTTGGACTGAATCGTGTTGAGATTGAATCGGGCTTGATGATTTGTGTTAATTGAGTTGATCATAGAAGATGTGGTTTTTGGTGCTTGGAAGCTTTTTGGGAGGATGTGGTGTGCCTGCTTGACAATGAGACTTTTTCTATTAAGCATATTTTTCATGAAGGAAATATGCCATTACTTGGCTAAAATGGGGGCACAAGGATCGACGTGTGTTTGGAGGTCCTTATTACATGTTCCAACGTCTTTTAAGGGTTTATTGTGTACTGATAAGTTGTATTTGCCTTATTTATGTTTTTCATAGATTGGTTTATTTTTTCATTGACATTTATTGGTTTGTTGAGTAATAAGGTTGGCATTGTAAGTAGTTGTTTCAGTGTTAGCATTTTTTTGGTGTCTTGGATTGGCTTTTGGATTTATTGTTTATTTTAATCCTAGGAGCTTGTTGTTTCCGCGATATTCCTCTGCTACAAGTGAGTGTATTCAATAAACTTGGAAAATGGTCACTCTTGGATATGTGACCCAAACTCTTTGCCAAAAAAAAAAAAAGTTAACTACCAAACTCCATAATCAAGATTCCAAATCCCAAACCCTAGACCATAGAACCTAGAACTTAAAGCCTGAACCCCAGACCCTGAATCTCAAATCCAAAATCCCGAACCCAGAACCCAGAACCTAGAGCCGTAGATCCAAGACCCAAAACATGAGACCCTAGAATCTAGAACCCAGAATCCCGAATCCCGAACCCTAAACCTCGAATCTCAAGCCATAAACCTAGACCAAGACCCAGTCCCTCAACTTTAGAGCTTAGACCCCAGACTCCAGACCCTAGACCCCAAACTCCACACGTTAGAGCCCAAACCTGTAACACTCGTGCATTTTTTCTCTAGGCTTAGCGAATCTAGAGGAGATAATGTGACAGCTTGTTCCCCCTTCATTCGAATGAGATGAGTCTCGATGCACGTACCAGATCTTGAAGCACGTGCTCGACCCCAATGATGTGTTTTTAAAAGATAATGGTTGATTTTAAAATACGCCTAATGTTTTAATGCTATCGAGTATTTTAAATGTTCTGAAATATTATATGAGGTATTTCTAGTGTTATTGAATCCAAGCCAGATTTATCAGAAAATACAAATATAATATTTTGGAGCATTACAAAATATTATAATTGTACATAATCATTTTATTACTATGATTTTAGTTATTTAAAATATTGTGGGATTTTAATTGTGCTTTAAATCTCTTATTTAAATATATGACTTTATTCTTTTAAATAATTAGTAAAGCTTCATAATTTTAATTAATGATGAGGAATATTATTTTATAAACTAAAGTAAGTTGAAATAATATTATATCTCGACTCCTCTCAGTATTTTAAGTTAAATTGATTTTACATGTTTTCAGATCAATGTTTGAAGTGCATGGTTTGTCAATTTGAAAACCTTAAAATGTAGGGCCTATAAATAGCGCAAAGAGGAAGCCCAAGCCCCTCACTTTCCCCCTCTCCCTCTTCCTTCTTCTCTCTCCTCCTTTTCCTCTCTCCCACGCATGACCACTCCCCCTCCATGGCCGGATCTTCCTTAGCCCAGCCCATCGCCACCACCGACTGCCCAGCCTCATTGCCCCTCCCGTCGAACTGCCCTCACGCCAGTGAGCTCACCCATGCCACTGGTGAGCATCATGGCAGCCCCCACCATGCGCGAATCCACCAAGCTCAAAATGGGTTTTCTCCTACAAGCTTCCAACCTTGTGCGGCCTCTAACTCCACTGTGAGCCACCCCACAGTGACACAGCTCCTCTCGCCAGACTCCTCTCACTCTGACGAGCCTACTCTGCCGTCGGTAGTCCCCACGCACAACCCCACCTCCTCCTATACGAGCAAACCCAAAATGGGTCTTAAAGATGGGTTTCACCCATCTAGCTCCTCCATGCACCTTCGTGTGTGGTCTTAGCCACCACCGAGCACCACCATGAGCTTCCCCTAGCCACCCTCTCTCTTTCCCCTAGTCTTCTTCCACCTCTATTGGTGGGGATGCATGACCCAAGAAATGGGTCTCAACCCATGGGTTCAGCCACCACGGTGCCACCGTGAGTCTCATCTCCACCATCAATAGCTTTCCCATCACGTCAGCAACCTCCCCCTAACTCCACCCCCCTAACCGAACCTCTACCTCCCTTGTATGAGCATAAAATTGAAAATGGATTTCCACACTTTTCAAGCTAGATCCACCACCTTTCGGTTGTTGCACCACCTCACCATCACCACCATGAGATTCCCTTTCATCCAATGAGTCTCCCATAGCTTTTGGTGTCAAACCGAGCGCCCTAACCCAAACCGCCACCTTTTATAGTTCATGTCACCGTATACGGCGTTAGCCATAACATACGACCCTTCCACCGCCACCAACGAACTCTCCACTATGTTGGCCACCCTCACACGATCCATATTTAGTAACCAAAAACCTGTATCCTAACCCTAAGGTACTCCTGTTTCGAGGTCACGACACTAATCTCAACAGAGCGATTAACGCTCAAGTTAGTGGCTTTCGATGCCACTAGTCATGCTAGAAAGCGAGCAATATACGGGTTTATCCCACGATGGAATAACCCTCCCTCTCTTATATTTATGATATTATTTATTGGTGGTTGTGCTATTGGTTGTGGAGTTCCCTGTGTAGTTGAGATGAGAGTTGGTTAACTGTGTTGTAGTAGTTGTGGCTGTGTCTAAAGTGTTATGGATTGTGCTGTGTAGTATGAGAGTGCTCTATGTGTAGTGATGGTGTTGTGGTAGGTGTTAGGAAGGGAGTATACATGGAGTATACTCTGTATGGTAGAGCAATGTACCATGTGGTGTACATCATATGGTGATGTAGAGTAGTGTAATTGTAGGGAGTACGCAAGGAGTATACTCTATGGGATAGCGTGATGCACCGTATAGTGTGTATTGTGTGGTATGTGATGTTGTGTACAGTGGAGAGAGTATACGTGGAGTGTACTTGACGGGGTGTCGAATGGGCGGAATAGAGTACGTATGGGGTGTACTCCATGAGGTGTAGTTGTGATGCACCGTAAGGTATGTCACAAAAATGGATGATCTCATGATTGAGAAATGTAGGGTGTGTGAATTGTCGAGAACTGTGAAACAATGTCCCAGACGGCTATCACAGTGTAGCCGTGTCATGTCACAAAATATGTGCGAAAGCAACGGAGTCGCATAGCAGTGAAGTAATGAGAACATGATGAGAGTATGTGAGGAACCGTACTCTTGTCGAGTAGGGAGTCGATGTAGGAGCCACGTGGCGTAATGCCATGTGAAGTGGTGGATGATGAGATAACTTGATAATAGGTCTAAAACTGCATGACGCGACAGAGGTGCATTTGAGATAGACCTTGTCGTGTTAAGTGTTGGGATGAACTCAAAAAAGACCAGAAAGTAGGATTAGTCCTGCCAACCGGTATGGAGAAGATTGCTATCAGTGTATGGTGCTTGTTACACAAATAGGTGATCAACGTATTCTATGTTGATCTTAGGTGACGTGGAGATAAGTCCGGTGACATGTGTACCAGACAGAATTACCATACGTAATTGATACTCTATCCTGAGTAAAGGTATGCAATGTTAAGCCCCAAAGCTTACCTAAAGTCGCATGGGATGCATGGTTGAGGATGATTATGACACGTAGGCTTGGATGTCGTAGTGTCAGGTGTGCTATAAAGTATTGGGATGCTTGTCTGGATTGGTCTAAGTCATGCATCGATATGAGGTTAAATGGAAGGAGTATTGTCAGTAACCTGATCCCCGAAGGTGAAGCATAGTAAGCATCATGTAGAGAGCTCAGGGATAGAGTGTCTACAAGTGGGTCCCTGATGGTTTTAGCATAGTGAGTATGAACTCCAAGGACATGGTGATAGCAGGAGAGTGTCCTAATGAAGTGTAGGCTCCTTCTAGTTTCATTGCTTGTGACTGGACTGCATGATATGAGAATAGTATGGAGACTATGTAAGTGTTATGATCATACACCTTTAGAGTTTGCCGGACTAGTAAAGAAAAGATAATAAGAATAAGAATGCTATTATATGTACATAATGACCATTCTTGATAGCCCCTTTATCGAATCCCAAATGTGTAATTATATACGTGTGATTGGATGCCTATATGTAGAAATTATTGGGTGTATTCTCTGAAAATATAAATGAATTTTGATTGTGACGACCTGATTTCTTCTATTGATTTGATTATATTAGAATGGCTATATTTACTTGAAATTATTTTAGCTTATTTGTGGGAATTTCTTGGAAATAAATTTTCTATATATATTTGAACTTTCTTTTGAATTAGAAAAAGAGATAAAACCCCAAAATTTTCTAAGAAGGCTTTGGGTTATAAGGAAATTTAGTTGATTCCAAACCAAAAGGAGATACTTGGAATGATGAGAAGATATGACCTTTGAAAATTCAAGAAGATATTGTATAGAAATTAGAGTTAGGAAAATTGACAAACGTAGTCAAGTGGTACAAGTAAGGAATATACCATAGGATGTAATCGGATTAGGCAATTCCAGAAAATTTTGACGTTCTTTGATAATCTGGACATAACTTTCTCACCTGATCTCTGAATGAGATAATTCAAGATTATATAGAACACTAAGAGAAAGATCTATGAATTTTATGTTTTTAATTTTAAGTGATATTGACTGTATCAAGGACAAAATCTGGTTTGAAGTTGACTAAATTAACTTAAGCGTAGTGAACACTACACCGACTTAGGCAAGGAAGTTTGCACTGCCATTGTCATGTCCCCTTTGTGAAAAATCTTTGAACACAATCCATTAGAATGACACATTTATAGACACTTGGCAATTGAGGGATGTAAGTTTAGGAGAATTTGTACGGCATCTTATGGGATTTGAGTTGGTTGAATACCCCATTTGTCTTAGTCTAGATTGTGCTCAATCATAAGTGAAATCCATATCTATGGTTTTGACTTTATCTATGAGGTGGCACAAGGGAAAGCCCTTGCCACCTTGCTTGCCAACCAAATCTACTATAAAGGGGGAATGATGGCCTATAACCAAAGGGGGCACATGTGGCACACGGCCATGGAACACACATGGACTTCTAGAAAATCTTCCATACTTCCACCTATATAGAATGGTCGACTAAACCTTGAGAATTTCCCTCACTCCTCCTACTTCAAAACCTCTCGGCCATATCAAAAGAAAAAGCCTCTCCATACTCTCATACCCTCACTTAGCATAACAACTCAATTCCAAGGCCTTTAGGTGAGATTCAAGGGGTTTTAAGGCAAAGCTAGATCTATCATAAGTTGGATATTTTGGAGGAAAAGTGGTAAGTGCATCTTTAACATGATTTTAGCAATTATTTATGTATTAGATGTAGTATGAAATAAATTGATTTATTGAATGAATATTATACCTATGGTGAGATTAGTCTATTGAAATAAGATAATTTATAGAGAAATAATGAATTTAGAGGGTTGATATGAGGAAATTTGGTTTATAAATTAATGAAATTTTGAGACTTGCAAGAGTTTAAAGGTTTCGGCCCTAAGTGTATTTCTCATAGTGTTATTAGTTTATTTTAGATCCATGGTATGATGATTAAATTAGGTCATTGAAGGAGATTTAATGGATTAGTTTCCTTAAAGAATAATGGAAGAAATAAGATTTAGTAAAAGAAAGATTACCTTAAACAAAATATGAAATTAAAGCATAAGTGGTTGGTTATGTGAGAGTCGGCTAGGGTTGTTTTCCTTTAGTTCTAATTTTCAAGATATGGTAATAATAAAGTAAGATGATTCTAAGGAAGTGAAGGGAAATTTGGAATGTGTTATAGAAGGGTATTCTGCCATATGCATATATATTAATGTTAAGATTGTTTAATTTCTTGAAACTCCTATGTTTTAATTAAAAAAAAAAAAAGATAATTGAAGAAAGATAATTTAAGAGATAAAGGGGTGTCTCGGCTATGGCTTGATTAGCCTATGTATGAAATTTCCATTACATGCTAAAGAGGAAATAAATTGATTTTAAGAAAAGGAAGAAAAGAAATTGAAAGTTGACATGTATGGTAGTATTCGGCCCTACACTATTTAGGGCTAAAGATAGATTTGAAAAAAAAAATTGTTTATGCCTCAAATTATTAAGATGCGATTTATTATAAGTTTTTATGTGCATGGCCTATATGGTTGAGGCATGTTTGTATGTTGTATGACTCATAGATCTATGTATCATGCATGAAGGGTCTAGTGGTTCATGCACGTTTATGTTACGTCATAAGATTTCATGCCTTGAGTCATATCGAGTTTTCAAGAAATAAGATTACGATTTTTTTATAAGAATAAGAATAAGAAAAGATTAAGATTTCGAAAAATCACGTCATGACGGTGAAGGCGATATGTAATTATCGTATGACTAACGTGCTGACGGTGAAGGGGATACATAACTGCCGTCGAATAATAAGTAGTCGTGTCATGACAGCAAAGGCGATACGTAACTGTCATACGACTGACATGACTGGTGATGAAGGCGATACGTAACTGTCACCATAACATGACTGGTGGTGAAGGCGATTCGATCTGCCATCGTGATTTAAGAAAACCCAACGGTGAAGGTAATTCGATCTGCCGTTGAGGTTAAGGCTAAGATCTATATGAGTAAGAATCAAGATTCGTAAATTTAGATTTATTTTTTATGAAAATACGTTACATCACAAAAAGATGTGAACCTGTGTCAGCTATGTCCTTTTCCTAAAAAATGCAAGTTTTATAAGGAGGTGCATAAATCGTTTATAAGTTATGTAAAAGTCGTGCATAAGTGATGAACTGTAAGTCTCATGATCATATCATGTGCATTTGCATATTATGTGTGTTTGCTATTTTGGTTTCAGTTATGTTAATAATGCACTTACTGAGATTTCTCGAAATCTCATTTTTTAATTTTATGTATCTTTTCGAAAGGAACGATAGACCTTGTTGCAGTTAGATATGACAGGTCAGGAATGATCTAAACCCAGACTCATCGAGAGATTTCGGTGAACCTTGAGGGGCTCACCAAATACTCTCCTCTTGACAATCCACTTTTTGATAGCTATGCCTTTTAAGTTTTTGACCACATGTTGGAGGAAAGGAGGCAATATGCATCCTTTTTGTCTGAAGAACGGTTACGCATAGGATGCTGTTTGGTTATGGGCCTGGATGGCTCTCTGTCCCTGAGTGGTGTTTATGTGACGCTGTCAAGGAAATTCCTCCAACAGGATTTTGAGATCAGTATGAATCGATTTCGATATGGTAACGAGTATAAGGAAGTTAAAAAGGAACCGGCATAGTGAAGAGGTGTAAAGGAATGAAGACTTATGTATATGTATTTTGGATAACTAGTCTATGTATGACTTGATACTTGATGTTATTATATATATATATATATATATATTCCATGGGTTATGTTTATGGTTTACCATGTGATTACTGTGCAAAGTTAGATTTCTTTGCATACTTTGGAGTTTAACTATATTCCGTTGTACTACCCATTGCATATTGCTAGTAAGTTTAGGTGCATGCATGTTATTGGTTATATGTACGAAAGATAGGTGGTCTTGCATTACTTATCCTGATTCTTCAGTTTATGTTATATCCTGAACGTAAATTGAGGATGTCACTATTTCTGTCTATTGATTTTATGGAGTATTGCTATGAATTGATGCTATGCTATGACTTATGAAGGAATATATGCTATGCTACTATTCTAAAATGATGTATGATGTATGAAAATACATAAGGGTCTAAAGGAAGACTCAGGATCCAAAGGGAGACTTGAGATCCAAAGAAAGATCCAAAGGAAAGAGAAAGGAATAAAAATGGATGTCAGGTTATGTATGATGTGTATGGCATGCATGATATATATGCATTAAATGAGTGATTGTTTACTAGTTATTATTAGTGGCTTCTAGTTGTTGGTTGTTATTCTTATTTGCTGATTAGTGGCTTGCTTGTCTGATAACTATTTGGTAGTAGTGGCTATTATTATGCTTGCTCGGTATATATGTGTTTTCTTGTTTGATGATTTCTTGTTTGTTAACGCTTACAGAAATTGTTAAGACTAAGAAGGATCACAAAGACCTATAATAAATGAAAGAAGGCATAATAGGGTTATAGTTATGAAAAAGAATGCATGCATTTTCTTGTATGTATGTATGTATGTATGTATGTATTAGTATTGATTGCATTATTAAAAAACTTACTTTATTATATTAAAAATAGTATGAGGTAATGCTTACCGAATATTCGACTCATTTTTGTTTTTTTTTTGTGTGTTCCTCCCCCACATAGGAGTGCGCAACAGGAAGCAGACAGTCCAAAGGGAAGAGCATGATAGTCTAGGCATGTATGAAGATCCATTTTATTTTGTAAAATCAAATATTTTTTACTGTAAACAACTTTTACTATAAAAGTATATTTTATGTTATAACGTGGAGTCTTGCACCCTAGGTATAAATTGAAGGGTTTTTAAAATGAATGAAATCAGTCATCTTTTCTAAAATCATTTTTGGATAAGAAAGTTACGAAGTACGATTCTACCCTTTTGAGGGTAGGGTCGTCACAAAACCACATGCCCTATACCCCAGAATCCAGACCTAGACCCTATACCCTAGACTCAAAGCCAGACTCATACTCTAGACCTATACCCCAGATCCCAGATCCTAGACCGATCACAAATTCTAGACCGCAGAACACAGATCCCAGACCCCAGACTCAAAAACCAAAAACCAAAAACCCAAATCCCAAACCCCAGACCCCAGACCTAAAGTCTGAACTTGAAACTAGAACCCTGATTGCAGATCGAGACCAAAGACCCCCAACCATTAACTCCAAATTGCAAACCATGAACCCCAAATCATGAATCCTGAACCTTGAATCTAGAACCCTAGACCCAAACCCCAGATCCAAGACCCTAGATCCCAGATCCCACATTACGAAACCCGAAACCTAGAATGCCAAACCTAGACCCCCGAACCCAAAATCCTAGAGTGTAGACATAGAACACAAATCTCAGACCTAGACCCTAGACCTTAGATCCCATGTCCTAGACTCTAGACCCAGACCTCGTACCCTAAATTCCAAACCCTAAATCCTAAATCCTAAAAAAGATCCTAGACCGCAGAACCCAGATCCCGCCCCAAACCTCGAACTTCAAACCCAAAACCACGAACTCTGAACCTAGAAACTTGAACCCAAACCTCAGACCCTAGATCCCAGTATCTAGCACCCAAAACCCAAAACCCAAAACCACGGACTTCAAACCTAGAAACTTGAACCCAAACCTCAAACCCAGAACCCAAAACTGTAGACCCAAAACATGAGACCCTAGAATCTAGAACCTTGAACCCTAAACCCCAAATCTCAATCCCTGAACCTAGACCAAGACCTAGACCCCAAAGTCCACACCTTAGAGCCAAAATCACATGCCCTATGATACCGTAGACCCATATGATAAATGGTCAATTATGTTCTATTAATACTCTTAATATCTTGAGTTAAATGAGTTTTATGTATTAAAATAAGAGTATTAATCAAATATTGTGAATTAACTATGTTTGACATGTGAAATAATATTTACCCCTAATTAAATATAGATGACTTTTGCTATTGGGCTGGTTAACATTTAACTAGACTTTTATCTTTATCTTGGCCCATTGCATTTAAGCCCGAACATGAATTTCATTTGGCCCTAGCCTAAACCCTAGAACCCAAAATGCTAAACCTAAACTCCCAAACTCAAGTCTTATTTGTTCAGAAATTAGATGAGATGAGATAAGATAAAAGTGAAAAAAAAATATAATGTTATAAGATATTTTTTTAATATTAATTTTGTATGGGATTTAAAAAAGTGGTATGAAAATTTGAAAAAGTTAAATTTTTTATTATATTTTATATGAAAATTTGAAAAAGTGTAATAATGAGTTTGAAATGTGTTTTAGATTTTTAGTCTCATCCCCCAAAACAAACAAGGCCTCAAAATCCTAGACCGTAGACTATAGAACCCAAATCCTGAACCTCAGATCTTAGACCTAGACCCTAGACCTCGAACCTTAAACCCAAAACCTAGAACCTAAAACCCTAGACCATAGATCCTAGAACTTAGAAAAGACCTTAGACCCCAGACCCTGAACCCCGAACTCCAAACCTAGAACCACGGACTCTGAATCCAAAAGCTTGAACCCAAACCTCAGACCCTAGATCCCAGGATCCAACACCCAAAACCCAGAACCCTGAAACTTGGACTCCCATCCCCGACTATCGAACCCATAACCCCAAACACCAAACTCAAAACCCTAAACCCCATACCAGGAATCCTGAGCGCCAAACCTTGAACCTCGTATCGTGAATCTCGAACTCCAAATCCTGAATCTCGAACCCCAAACCTAGACCCCAGACTGTTGATCTTAGAGCCCAGAAACCAGACCCTAGACTCCAAATCCCAAACCTTAAACCTCAAAACCCAGACCTAGATCCTAAACCCTTAACCCCGGAGCCCAAATCTTTAACCTTAAAGCCTAGACACTATGTCGGCGCCCCAGCTTGCGCTTGGGTTCGTACGCAAATTGCGACGCCGGGGATGAACGTCACAAGGAAGTCATCCCTCATCTTTATGTGTGAGAGCCTTATTTTATGTCATACACAGATATAGTTTTTTTTTTTTTTTTTATATCGCAGCGGAAAAAGGTCAAGCCATAAATAAACGACAAAACGTTACGTTTGTCGCACATCACATGGTTAACAAAATAAAACCCAAATTAAAATCACATGCATATATATCAGGTTAAGGTCACCAATGTAAACAGTTTTATACAAAAGTACTTCCCAAAATAACGGGAAGATTTTTCCTCAAAATACATCAGTGAATACAAAATAAAGATGCTGTCAATCCACTCTTCCTTCCGCCAACCATACTAATAGGCGGGTTCTTCTTTTATCTTCTTAAAGTCCGGGCCATAACGAAGGCTGTCCAGACTCAGTCCTGGGCCTACGTCACACATCATCCCAGAGGATGACGTAAACAGGCGTCCCATGTGGAGGAGCCCGTCAACTCCTAGCACCAAACAGCACCTCGTAGGGCGTAGGTCATCAAAAAAATACGTCGCCATAGGAAGTGACTCTGCCGCCCACTGACCCAACAGGTCTAGGGTCACTGGCCCAGCAGTCTCAGTCTTAGTCGGGCCCATGAGGGTCCGACCCATCTTCTCGAGAGTCGTAATTCGGGGATCCATCATGTCCTGCAATAACTTCTATCGTTCCCAAGGGAGCGATAGTAGAGATAATAAAAGGGGGTGAGATTTCGGGAGAAGTCTCAGCAAGTATACTAGCACTTAAACCAGAACATTTCAAATATACAGATAAGTGAACAAAACATTATTAACTAATGTACATGCAATGAATGACTGACTCATGCACATGCTCATGAAAACTTTTGAACAGACTTGCTTCTTTCAGACTTCCTTTCATAAAACTTTCATACGGATTTCTTCTTTCAAACTTCTTTACATATCATTACTTTTCAAATCATTTCTTTAAAACATTTCGTATCTTTTATTCTTTCTTAGGCGCCACTTATCTTGAACAGATCTTTCTTATGGCTCGAAAGCCCATCTTGTCATGACTTTTCACTTAACATGTATGAGACACAACACGGCTCCCCTAAGCACTGCGTGTTCCCTGCTGGTTACCGCATCACCTTAATGTGAGTGCGTCTTATAACTTTAAAACGGCAGGTCCTTACACCATATCCGTCCTTGGCACCCACCAGCGTTAGGTGCTACCGCGCTCCGGACACCTTTTGGTGCCATACACGGTCCGCCGACTGTTCTTCGTCGACCCAGGGGCTACCACTTGACTTTAAACACTCCTGAGTGGACAGGGAGTTCCACTGGGGCACTTCCTCGTCCCAGCCTTTGGGGTTCTTATAAAACTTTACTTCTTTTCTTTTCTTTCAAAAATTCAATCTTTTCTTTTCTTTTCTTTTTCTTAAAAACATGCTTGACTTTAAAAACCTTCTTTTCATGACTTATGCGTGGGACATGCATGCTTACTTATTTTCATGCAAAACCCGAGACAAGCTCGAGTGCATTCAAATTTCACTTTCTTTTCTCCCTCATTGGGGTAACTTCACAACTTCCTACTTAGTCATCATATTTTATACCCAAAAGTGGGCCTAGGTCTGAAGTGGGGTACTTGGCCCATCTCCAATCTATCATGGCCGAATCTTCCTAGGGACTTCCTAGGGCTTTCCTTCATCATTTGACTCCAATTTTCCTCTAATCAATTTAAAAGTGTTGAATTAAATCATGTACCCTCCTTAGCAAGGGTAACCGAAACCTTAGTGTTTCCCCAAGTAGGCATTTTCACTTCCAAACCTAGTTGTTTCTAACTTCCTCCATTCACCTTTCTAACTTAGGGAATTCCTCCCATTAATCTATTCAAGCTTCCTTTTCTAATAGTTTCTTCTATAAGCCTAACTAAACAATTTCACCACAAAGCAATATAATTTTGATCTTCCAAATCTCAACCTTAAATATCATAAAATTCCAATTAAACATTACTAGACATCATACACAAGTGGTTACTTCTTCCATATGCAAGTATATACCATTTCCATTCATATCAATCATATAATTTATTCTCATGTCCATTTTCATTTTCTCAAAACAATATGCTCCTTGAATAAATCAATTTCATCACTAATTTCCTCAAATAAACTTTATCTTAGCAACACCAAATTTAATATTTAACACTAAAATCCTTCATGCATCAACTTCATCATTTCATAAAATAACCATGCTTTTCCTTTCTTTTTGCAACTAACACTTGATCCATCATCTCTACTCACATTCTAAGCTTATTTCATCATAGAGATTTACACAAGAATATTCATATCAAAAACAAGTAAAATCAATTCAATCCAAACATGGCAATTACAACCATTAATCCAACAAGCATGATCACCTCACTATATACAAGAATTGTTAAGGAAAAGGTGAAAGTATACTTACAACACTCCTATTAGACTTTAGCTTAAAATCTGAAAATACACATATGAAATCTCTTATTAGGCTAGCCATGAACATAAAACTTAAAGGAAACCCTATTTCCTTTTAACCAAAACAAAGTGTCACATGTGTGTGTGTGTTCTTCCTAAGCTTGCATGAATTTAGTCACTAACCTTCTCCAATGAATTGATCACCTCAACACTCTTGCTTTTTGGCTTCACTACTATAGGGTTCTTCAAATTATGTGGTGAAAGGAGAAGAAGCAAAAGTAGAAGTGGCTTGAGTGAGTTTGGCCGAGAGGTGAAGAGAGAATGAGAGTGTTTGCATGTGTCCAAGTGGAATGAGCTAAGGGAATTGCATAAGGGGTCACACGGCCAGCTCTCTTTCCTAGGGTCTTTGGTACACTTTTTACCATACTTAGGTATGGCTAATGATAGATTGAGTGATTGACAACTCTAGGCCATTCCAAGATCAAATCTTGGCCATGCCTTGGTGGATTTTCCTTTCTCCCCCTCACTTCCTATGGCCGGCGACTTCTTGGTGTTTCTAGCATCCATTTTCTTGCTTTTCACTCAATCATCATTCCCCTATCTTCTCATGTGTCCATCCAAGTGATCTCAAAGCCATGCTTTTTGAAATTTGAGCAAGGCATGATCCGGCCAAGCCAAGCCTCCACCGAATCCACTTTGTCCACTTTCCTAGTTTTTGTCATTTCCATCACCTACACCCACACCATACCTCTCTTCACATCACCATACTCTCTTACACATGTACTTTATTCACTTACACACTCTTCCCCTTTGTCCTATCATTTGTTGGTGGCCATACCCCATGAGATTCTCCAAATACACCCCACGGATTGCCTTCCACCGAAACCACCTTGCTCCTTTCATCCATGCTTCTCTTCATGCCATTTGTCACTTCCCTACACACCATGATCTCAATTGGCAAGTCAAGGGATGGTGTCTTGTACCTCCAAGATTCCATGGTAGGAAAATCATTCCATTAGATCCTACACTCAATCCTACATGGCATGTATCCACCTACTAGTCAACCTCCACCAACTAGGATTTTCCTACAAGTATTTGGATAATTTTCTAGGATTTTTCTTCAATTGACAAGTGTCTCTACTATGGGCTTGATGGGCCATGGGCTCATTCTATGGGCTTTTGGGCTCACCATTGCTTTCTTGGCCCATTTACTTGATCCATTCCTCAAAAGTCTCATTCCTAAGCCCATCTCTTCAAAGCCTATTTTATTCTTTTACAAATTAAGAACCAAACACTAGACACTAGACCTTGAACTTTGAACTTCAAACTTCGAACACCAAACCTTGAACCCCAAATCCCAAATTCAAAATCTTCAATCTTGAACCCCGAGTCTCAGACCCAAGACTTAGAACCCTAGACCCTAGACCCTTGAACCCAGACCCAACACTCTAAACCCTAGGCACCAAAATCCAGACGTTAGAACCCTAAACCCAAGATCCCAAACTCTAGACTATAAAGCACAGACTCCTAACCCAAGAACCAAGAACCAAAAACCCAGAACCTAGAACCTAGATACAAGACTCTGAATCCCGAAGCCAAAACTTGAAACAAGAACACTAACCAGGGATCAAGACTATAGATTTCCAACCCTTAACTCTGAATCAGGAGCCATGAACCCTAAATCCCAAACCTTGAATCTCGAACCTTGGAACCAAAGCACCGAACCCAGATTCGAAACCCAAATTGCAAACCTTAGATCCAAAATCCAACACCGCGAACTGCAAACCCAAAATCCCAAACCTGGACCCCTGAACCCCGAACCCAAAATCTTTGATTGTAGACCATAGAACCTAGTCCCTGGGCCTAAGACCCCAGACCTCGAATCCTGAACCCCAAACCTATAACCTAAAACCCTAGACCATAAATCCTAGAACCTATACCAAGACCCTAGACCCTGAACCCCGAACCCCAAATCCAAAAACATGATCTCATACCTCAGACCCTAGATCCCAAAATCTAGAACCCTGAAACCCGAACTCCCAACCTTGAACATCAAACCCATAACCCCGAACACTGAAAGCAAAATCCTAAACCCCATACCATTAACCATGAGCCCCAAACCTTGGATCCTGAACCCTGAACCCCAAGTCTTGAACAGATCTCGAATCTCGATTCCCAAACCTAAACCTCAGACCCTTGAGCTTAGAGCCTAAAACGCAGAGCCCAAACCCTAAACCTTCAAACAAAGACCCAAATCATAGACCCTGAGCCTTTCATTCTAAACCTCAAACCCTGAATCTCGAACCCAAAACCTAGAATCCAAAACATCAAACCCCAAATCTTGAAACTTGAAGCCCAAATAGGGAACCCCAAATCTCGAACTTCACGCCTAATAGTTCCATCGAAAGTCTTTAGCCTCGACTTTGTGGCTAAGTAAGGGGGTCCTAAGATCTGTTAATCTTCATGCCAATTGGCTTCGTCGTGAATGTTTAGAGTCGACTTTTAGGGTGAAATAAGGTGTCCATTGGTTCTAGCAGGTATGTTTGTACTCGACCTTGGGGTTTGGCTAAGGGGAAAGATGGGGTCTTCTAACCTGTACTTGCAATAGTCCTGTTGAATCTAAGGTTTCAAATTTCGTATCTACGTGTAGATTTTGATGATAACAAATAAATTCAAGTCTCAAACTCAAATTATTTACGCAATAGAGCGAAGCGCACATCAAGTATAAAAGAACAAGTTTACAAATGAAGCTCATAGATTATTTTTGTACATCTCTTGATAAAATTCAAAATTAGATTAAGGCTCCAAATTACTCTTTTTTCTCATAAAACATCAAATTACTTTTTTTACATATGCAAGACATATTTAAATGTCTTAGTTTTGAAAATTATGTTTTTCACATGTGCATAATATCATCAAACAATATAATTTCGAAAATTATATTTTTTTATATAAAAATTTGAATTTGTAAGATGATTGATTATCATATTTGACATGTGCATATTTTGTTTGAAAGTCTTGAAGGTGGTTGTGTATTTTTTTGACAAATGTAAAAGGTAGATGATTTTGTTTGAAAATCTTAAAGGGTGGTTGTGTGTTTTTTTTTTTACATATGTAAAAAGAAGATGATTTGGTTTGAAAAATAAATCATGCTCATTTTGTCATGTATGAAAAGCAAAAGATTAGGTTTGATTTCTTTGAAAAATAAATGGAGTTGTCTTTGACAAATGCAAAAAGGAAATGCTTTTATTTGAATTTTTTAAAAGTGAATAATGCTCACTTGAGTTTTACAAAAATAACAACAAGAGCTTACACATCTATTGCTAACTTTTGCATCATTTTTTCAAGGCTCTCATTCTCTCTTTTCTAAAGTTTTAAGCCTTAATTCTTGTTCTTTTTTAGAGAGATATAAGTTGCACTGTATTATTTCTATCTCACTCATTGAGGAGTGTACTTTGATAGTCTACCCACTATAAACTCTTGTATCAGTAAGAGGGTGCGTATAACCCTTGTGTGTGTAGAAGGTATTCTACACAGGGAATAGTTGAATCATCAAGTGTGAGGTGATTGAAAGTGTAGAGGGTGTTCTACACGGATTCTTTGGAGCGGTGATGCTCAAAGGTGTAATAAGTTTCTATCTCCACCTAAAACAGATTGAATAGTGAATTTGGGATCCTCAAGGGATAGCTTGAGGTGGGGACGTAGGCAGTGTGGCTGAATCTCGTAAAAATACTGAGTTTGCTTCTTCTTACCCTACTCTTTACAATTCTTGCTGCTTTAAATTCTATTTATGTTTTATATCTATATTTGGTTTACAATTGCTAATTTTATAATATAACACAATTCACCCCCCTCTTGTGTTAGTCATTTGGGTAACAATTGGTATTAGAGCAAGGGCTCTGTTATAAGATTAACTATCTGTTGAGTTAAGATCATATGGCTAACATTACAGCTACTTTCGCTAAAGGTCAATCCAATAGTCGACCTCCGCTATTTTGTGGAGATAATTATACTTTCTGGAAAGCTAAAATGAGAATATTTCTTCAGTCTCAAGGTCGAAAAATCTGGAAATGTACTGTAAATGGGCCTTATATTCCAACAAAAACTGTTGATAGAGTAAAGGTAAAAAAAAAAGAGGAAGAGTTTGTTCGCGAAGACGATAGACTTTATACTGTGAATGTAATGGCTATGAATTTTTTATATAATGCTCTTAATGGTAATGAATTTAACAAAATAATGACTTGCAGGACAACAAAGGAAATTTGGGACAACTTGGAAGTAACCTAAGAAGGAACTTCGCAAGTCAAAGAATAAAAAATTTATATTTTTACGCATGAATATGAAATGTTCAAAATAAATGATGATGAATCTATCTTTTCTATGTATACTCATATTTTTAATATTATAAATAGTTTGACATCTCTTGGTAAAGTTAATTCCAGTTTGGAGATAGTAAGAAAAATTCTCAACTCTTTGCCAAAACGTTAGAAATCAAAAGTAACGGCGATTCTTGAAGTTAGAGATCTTAAAAAACTCGAAATAAATGAACTCATTGGGTCACTTATTACCCATGAGTACACATTAAAAAGAGGAGTAAAAGAAGGAAAGCAAAAAAAGAGCTTGGCACTCAAAGCCGTTCCTCATGAAATTGAAAGCGATGAAAATGAAGAAAGCGATGACGAAGAAATTGTAATGAGCACAAGAAAATTTAAGAGATTCTTGAAAAATTAAACTCCTTCAAGGAAACCTTTCAAAAAATCTTCCAACAAAGATACAGGTAAAGATGATTCATTAATTTGTTATAAATGTAAAAAGCCATGACATATCAAGTTAGCTTGTCCTTTACTAAAAAAAGATCGATACAAAAGCAAGAAAGTAATGAAAGCTACATGGGATAATGATTCAAGTAGCTTAAACAGCGACGCAAGTATTGAAGAATTTGTAAATCTTTGTCTTATGGCTAAAGATGATCTTGAAGTAACAAATCTCGAAAATCCCTCTTATGAAAAATTGTAAAATGCTGTAGAAGATGTACATGAGGAATTTGAAAAATTGGGTATTAAGTATACCGCTTTGAAAAAGAAAAATTTTTCTTTAACAAATGAAATTGATGTTTTAAAAAAAAAAATATAGTTTCAAAAGATGAAAATGATTAACTGAAAAAGAAAGTAGCTGATTTAGAAAAGATTGTTGAAAATTTCACAAATGGAAAAAGAAATTTCGAAAAACTTCTTGGTAGTCAAAAATGTGTTTTTGATAAGGTAGGCTTGGGATACATGCCAAAAGAAAAACTCAAACCCTATAAAAATTTCTTTGATAAACCCATTAAATCAAAACCAGATTTTCAAAATTCTTTTCCTAAAAATAGATTTGTCAAAAAAAGACATTATTTCAATCACTCAAGTTCTTCAAGTACGTTACATGTTATTTGTAATTTTTGCAATAGAAATGGTCATAACTATCATGCTTGTTCTATTAGAAGAAAACATACAATGATTATTAGGGCCATATGGATACCAAAGAATCTTGTTTCTTCTAATACTAATAAATAAAGGACCCAAAGAACATGGGTACCAAGAAAAATTATTTTAATTATTTTTGTAGGTATGCATGAAGTCTTCCGTAGGTAAAACAAGATGGTTTTTAGATAGCAGATGCTCAAGACACATGACAGGAGATAAAATTAAGTTCATTAATCTCACTCCTAAAGAAGAAGGATACGTGACATTTGGAGACAATTCAAAAGCGAATATCATGGGAATAGATAAAGTTGGTAAGAAGTCTTCTCTCATAATTGAAGATGTTCTACTTGTTGATGGTCTAAAGCATAATCTTTTGAGTATAAGTCAATTATGTGATAAATGATTTACAGTTACTTTCAAAAAAGATAAGTGCATTATTTTGAATAATCATGATTGCAATGTTTGTTTTATTGCTCTTAGAAATAATAATGTATATACAATCGAATTTGAAGAAATTGTCTCACAAGATGCTATTTGTTTATCAGCTCAACATGAAAATAGTTGGTTATGGCATAAAAGGTTAGGTCATGCAAATATGAAACTTATTTCCAAATTTTCAAAAAATAATCTTGTGAGAGGTTTGCCAAAAGCAAACTTTTTTAAAGACAAAATCTGTGATGCATGCCAGTTTGATAAACAAACAAAAACTTCTTTCAAAATCAAGAAACCTATTTCTACTACTAGACCTTTGCAACTAATATACATGGACCTTTTTGGACTAAACAGATTTGCGAGTCTGGGAGGAAAATATTATGCATTTGTTATGTTTATGATTTCTCTAGATATACTTGGGTCATCTTTCTCGCTCATAAAGATGAGGTACATAATGCCTTTACCAAGCTATGTAAGAGAATTCAAAATAAAAAGGGCTATACTATTTCAAACATCCGAAGTGACAGGGGGAAAGAGTTTGTCAATGAAGATATTGAGTCTTTTTGTGATGAAAATGGTTTTCTGCATAATTTTTCTGCTCCTCGAACTCCTTAACAAAATGGGGTAGTAGAGAGGAAGAATAGATCTCTTCAAGAAATGGCAAGAACAATACTTAATGAAAATAGTTTATCTAGTTATTTTTGGGCCGAAGCGGTAAGTACTGCATTTTATGTTATAAATAGAGTTATGTTAAGGTCTAAATTAGATAAAACCTCTTATAAGCTTTGGAATGAGAAAAAGTCCAACATTAGTTACTTTCATGTATTTGGATGCAAATGTTTTATACTCAATGACAGAGATAATTTAGAAAAGTTTGATGCAAAATCTGATGAAGGTATCTGATGAGTGCACAAAAATGCACTCTAAATACTCTATTTAAATACTAAAAGAAATGAGAAAACAATGGATATAACTCATGTTAATAAAATTAATGGTCATTTATCTTGAGATAGATATAAGCATGATTTAATATATTGATGAGAATATAAAATGTCATATTTTCCTCTCTTAATGTTTAAAAGTTTATTCTTATTTGATGCCTAAATATACTCATTAATCTTATATTTTGATTTAGGACACAAATGGAGACATTAGGAGCAAATGAAGATAATTGCGGAATTTTAGACAATTCTGACATCTTTTCGTAAAATGGGCATAACTCTCTCATCCAATCTCCGATTGAGCTGATTCAAGATGATCTAGAACCGCAAGAGAAATATCTATAACTTTTATGTTTTATGTTTGAAGAGATATCCACTCAATCTAAGACAAAATCGACAATCAAGTGGACGCACCTGCACTTGACGTTCCTGGATATTTTTCAGCCACTTGCATCAAATCCAAATGTTATCATAATATTTTCTAGCAAGCACTCCTACACCAACTTGGAAATTCAATGATCAATTCAGATACAAGATGAAGTGCACTCAAGTTTCTTCAAGACAAATTATTTGACCACAAGATATTAAGTCATACAAGACAACTAATAGATAGAGAAGCAAAATTGAAACACTCAACCTACAAGCAAAATCCAGCTCATGCATGGTGGGAAAACAAATGATCAAAATGACAACTCACAAATCACTTGGATTCAAGAATGGCACATGGCAAAACAAGTTGAAATTGTGATGATTTTGTCATGACAACTTGCATGAAGGATGCTTATAAATAGAAGGGAGGGGTGTGTGTTCTAAGACCATGCTTAGTGTGCTTGGATGCCTTGGAAGATACATTGTTTTTGAGAGGTTGAGAAAAGAAAAGAAAAACCAAAGAAGAGAGAAGAAAATAATGGTTGGCTCTTCCATATTATCCCTTGAAGAATTTTTGTTGCATATTTTCAATATGTGTAACTAATTTTCTAGTAGAGCTAGGGATGAATTTGTATATATGATGGTATTTGTAATTGTTTTTGATTCATATATGTGTTCTTCAAATATTAAACTCTTTTGTTTAATCATTCGAAATTTATTATAAATGTTTTCGTCACCAAATAATCTTAGAATTTATTTCATTTATAGATTCAGTCATGCTTTTTCTATTAAATGCAATAATCCTTTGATTATGTTTGGTTCAATTGGTTATCTATCTTAATTTAATTCTCTGCTGCAATATTGCTCTACGAGTATATTGTCGACGTTGAATTTCTTTAATATCGATAACAATTCCTGTTCTTATATTGTGACGAATGATTTTTCGAAAGATTACATTTGATTTAAATCTGGTTATTAATGTTTTATTTTCCGATTGAAAATTTGGACATAGAATTTTCAATTGAGTTATTAATGAATCGAAAATAATTAAAATACCAATTATATACAAAGGATTCCCGATGCTTTACTTTTCGCACTCATCTAATTCTTTTTGTTAATTTTGTTACTGTTCTTCAATTTCTCAATCCATCTCCCTGTGGAATCGACACCCCAAAGCTATACTGCAAACGACCGCATTATTCTTTGGGCGTAATCAGTATCTTTCTTGGATATTCAACAAATAGTAAAACTTATAGAGTATTCAATAAAAAGACTTTGACTGTACAAGAATCTATGCATGTAGTATTTGATGAATTTAATCCTCTACTTTCCAAGAAATCTATTAATGAAGAATCAGAAGGTACAAATAACACAAATAGTCTCAATCTCGATAAAGAGAATACAATGGAAGAAGTCCAAGATGGAGATATCAGGAAAGATCATCAAGATTTAGTACAAGATGCAACTAAATAGTGGAAATATGTGAAAGATCATACAGTGGAATAAATTCTAGGAGAACCTTTACTAGGTGTAAGTACTCGATCATCTCTTAGAAATATTTGTAATCACATGCTTTTCTATCTTAAATGGAACCCAAAAATATTGATGAAGTACTTATTGATGAATCATGGATTCTAGCTATGCAAGAAGAGCTAAATCAATTTGAAAGAAATAATGTATGGATACTTGTTCCTAGACCCAAAAATCATGCTGTTATTGGAACAAAATAGGTTTTTAGAAATAAGAAGTCTGGAATCATCACTAGAAACAAGGCTCGACTTGTAACCCAAGGTTTCAATCAAGAGGAAGGAATTGATTATGATGAAACATATGCACCTGTTGCGAGATTAGAAGCTATTCGATAGTTACTTGCATATGCATGTTATAAAAATTTCAAACTTTTTCAAATGGATATTAAAAATGATTTCTTAAATGGTTTTATAAATGAAGAGGTATATGTTGAGCAACCTCCAGGTTTTGAAAATCATATTTCTCCTAATCGTGTTTTTAAACTTGCAAAAGCATTATATGGACTCAAACAAGCTCCTAGAGCTTGGTATGAAAGGTTTAGTGATTTCTTGATTGAAAAAAGTTTTTCAAGAGGAAGGATTGATACAACTCTTTTCATCAAATATGAACAGGATGATATTCTTCTAGTTCAAATTTATGTTGATGATATAATATTTAGTGCTACTAATGAAAATATGTGCCAAGATTTTGCTAAGAGCATGCAGGAAGAATTTGAAATGAGCATGATGGCATAATTTAATTTCTTTCTTGGATTGCAAATCAAGCAAAAAAAAAGTGGAACATTCATTAATCAGTCAAAATATATCAAAGAGTTACTCAAAAAGTTTGAGATGGAAGGTGCGAAGGTAATTGGAATACCAATGAGTCCAACCACCAAACTTGATAAAGATGAAAGCGGTAAGCCAGTTGACTCAAAGGTATATCGAGGTATGATTGGTAGTTTATTATATTTGACAGCTAGTAGACTCGATATTATGTTCAGTGTATGTTTATGTGCACATTTTTTATCATCTCCAAAGCAATCGCATTTTATTGCAGTCAAGCATATTTTTAGATATCTTCCCGGTACCATTGACTTAGGGTTATGGTATCCTAAATACACTTCTTTCGATCTTATTAGTTATTTAGATGCGGATTATGCTGGTTGCAAAGCTGATCGAAAAAGTACTAGTGGAACATGTCATTTCTTTGGTCATTCACTTGTTTCATGGTTTAGTAAAAAGTAAAATTCTGTTGCATTATCTACTGTTGAGGCAGAATATGTTGCTGCAGGTAGTTGTTGTGCTCAAGTTCTTTATATGAAGCAACAACTTGAGGATTTTAAACTTATGTACAATCATATTCCTATTAAATGTGATAATACTAGTGCTATAAATCTTTCAAAGAATCCAATACAACATTCTAGGACCAAGCATATTGAAATTAGATATCATTTTCTTAGAGATTATGAGCAGAAGGACGATATTGTATTAGAATTCACTAGCACACATGATCAATTGGCAGACATTTTCACAAAACCCCTGCCAGAAGATAGACTATGCATGATTAGAAGAGAAATAGGAATGATGCATACCATGAATATCTGCTAGATACTTTTATTCCATTATCTCAAATGACCTACAGAAATTTGAGACGTTTAGCCTCATTATTCAAATACATTTGCTCCTCATAAATCATCATGCCATCCTTATCTAAAGAATTAGGCAATCTAAATGAAGAGGCAAATAAGGATTTTAAATCCTTATTCTGTTGTTTTAACTCTACTATTTTTTTGTTTGACTCATAAACAAGTCATTGAAGTACAGAGACCATTTCGCTAAGCTTTTCAATTTAGCGAGTTTTGGACTGCAACCGAGCGGAAAAAGCAACAATGGAAGATGAGTATTGAGTCCCGAGACCTACAAGCTTGTAAATGACATCATGATCTGATTTATTAGCCAAATCAGTGTTTTGTTGCTTCATAGCGCCTACAACAGATGCACAAATAGTTTGAGGTGAAGAATACCTCATATCTTGATCACGAGAAGCACCGAAGAAAAATTGATGAGCCATTGAAATTTTGTAAAGTGAGAATGAAGATTGAACTACAGAAATGAGAAGAAGATTTGATGCGGATTAGATAAAGCTAAAGATTGCTTTTATAAAGATGGAAATAAGTAGAAAAAAAACTATCATCTCTTCAAATATTACTTAGTCAAGCTTATAAGATATGCCGGATGCATATTGTCAAAAGTTATCGAACTAAGCCAGAGAGATTAATTACAATTGTCCTTGTTTCTCTCGTGAAACACTGCCATTATCTGCTGATGTTGACTCTGTGCTTGAACTCTCACTCATTCTGATTCCTCTATTCGAAATTTCAGAACACGAGCTAATTTTGTCAAATCTTTATTTTCTTGCTTTAACCTCTTATTCTTTCTACCTTTATTTGCAAGCTTTTGATGCAGAACATATATTTGATTGTTAAGTCAATCAAGCTCATTTGCCCTCACTAGTAATCTCCGATACATGGTCATAACAGAGGCAGCATATTGAGCATTGAGAGTTCTTGATGCTGCAACAACATCAGAATCAGTCCTACCAGAAAAATGCATCTCTGCTTCTATCATGGTGTTGACAACCTCAGGAGATAAAATGACTGGTTGAGACGGTTTCTAATTCAAATCTGGAAGATTATTAAACAAAATTTTCTCCGTCATTCTATCATTTTGGATAAACAGATATTTGATCAATGAGCAATGTGAGATTTGTTTTAGCATTCGGTGGGTGAAAATGGTCATTTAAACAAAAACCGAAAACTTTTAAATCTCTACATATCTTATTTGTCAACAACATCAAGCGGATTTGAATCTCCTTCCGCACTGAATTTCCAGAGCTAGACCTCCAACCTTTGCAGGTTTTGTCGGACACGCGTGGTTCCGCACCGAATTCTCTATAGTCTCTACTAACACATCGTTTTATTTGTTTATTGGTTATTGTAGGAAGATGTCTTATTGAGCTAATTATAATTCCTTTTTAATAATGTCAAAAGAGGGAGAAGTTTTAGACGTAAATATTTAGATTTTTAACTCTGTTATATATGTTGGAATTATGTTTATCTATTGCTTGAAAAACTAACACATATTCTCAGGGGGAGCTTGTCGACGCCCTAACCCACGCTTGGGATCGCATGTGAATAGAAGCATTGTGGATGAGCAACGCAAGGAAGTTCACCCCTCGTCATATCATACGTATACGTTTTTTTTTTAAAACGTCAAGTGAAGATTCTCGGAGCGAAAAAAAGGGTCAAGCCTTCTATAATTATGCATTACATGGTTACGCTATGGATCCCAAAATAAATATCATACATAGCCTAATTCCAAAATTTACATAACCTGGTCCAGAATATCAAAATAGTACTTCCCACAAGCGGGAAGACTTTACCAAGTACATAATTAAGGGGCGTAACAAAATAAAGTGGGTCTTAACATTGCCCATAGAGTTCAACAGACGGGCTCCTTCTTTATCTTCTTAAGGTTCGAGCCCCAGCAAAGCCGATCCAAGTCTAGGCTAGGCCCTACCTCACATATCGCCCTAAAGGGCAGTCCAAAAATACTTCCCAAGTGAAGGGACTCATCAACCCCTAATACTAAGCAACACCCGCAGGGTATAAACCGACGGAACTATACATTGTCATTTTTAGTGGCTCTACCTCCCACTGACCCGGAGGTTTAGAGTCACTGGCCCCTTAAGGGCGGCCTCAATCGGGTCCCTGAGGATCCGAGGTGTCATCACGGGGGTCGTACTCGGTTGAGCCATCCTCACCTGCAATTACTTCTATCGTTCCCAAGAGGAAAAGATAGTAAGAACATAAAGAGGGGTGAGATTTCAGGAGAAATCTCAACAAGTATATCAACATTTTAACAAAAGCATTTTAAGCATATGATTAAGTGAATAACAAGCAATTACATACGTATACAGTGACATGAGACTCATGCTAGGACCGATGCACATGCTCGTGACAAAAATTTATATTTCTCATCTTTTTCTCTATTTCCAAAAACATACTTGTTCAAATTACTTAACAAAACTTCTTTAATGCATATTCTTTCAAAAGACACTTTGTTCAGAAACGTTTTATCTTTTCTTATCTTAGGCGCCATTTATCATATCATATACGGCCCAAAAGCCCTTTTTTTTTCGTCATGACTTTATATTTTGGACACCTCACGGTTCCCCTATGCACCGTGTGCTCTCCGCTAGTTACAGTCACACCCGACCAAGTCAACCTAGGTGAATACGTTTCGCGCCCTTTCGCGCTCTTCGTCACTCGGGGATTTCTCTCCGAGCAACTACAACCTTTATCAGATGGTGAGGCCGAAGCAACACCGCTTTTATGGCACCCACTAGCATTAGGTGCGACCCCGCTCTGGACACATTTTGGAGCCATACATGGTCCGCCAACTGTTCTTTGTCAACCCAGGGATTTTCACTCAATTTAGACACTCTTGAGTGAACAGAGAGTTCCACTGGGACACTTCCCCCTCCCAGCCTTTGGGGTTCTTCTAAAACTTTAATTCATTTCATTCGAAAACATATTTAACTCAGAACATGGATTTTCGTGCTTATGCATGGGACACGCAACTTCCAACTTTGTGAATGCAAAACTTGAGGCGAACTCGAGTACACACATTTTGGTCTTCTTTCCTTCAAACCCTTCTTCTCCTTAACTCGTACTTACGTGAAAACACTTAAACAAGCACAATAGGGTGAATAAGGTGCTCGGCCTCCATCCCTAGGGTTTGGGCCGAGACCCACTTTGTCTCCAATTGATGTTCTCTTCTTCCATTGATCTTCCTTACACCATCTAGCTCTAGTTCAATATTTAAAACAATTTCCTAGCCTTACAAGTGGGCAAACCCGAAACCTATAGCTCTCAAGTTCTTGTGTTTCTTTTCTTAGCCCTTCAAACTAATGTCCTAGTTGAACACTCTATGTAAAATCGAATCCATGCATGTCATCCTTCCACTCTATAAATATTTCTATTTCTCCAAATATCCGAATACAAATATTAAATAAAGGGGGAATTAAAACTTCAAAATTTCCACTCCAAGAAAATCCTCCAAAATATAACTCCACAAGCATGCATTTTTTTGTAACCATCAAGCAATAAAAATAACAATATCTTCCAAGATCAATATAACTAGATTCCACCAATGCTTTATACATGTTCATCCTAGCATGTCATTTCAATAGGCAAGATATTTACAACTAAAATCAAGATGCTTCTTCAAATGACATATATACGTATATCCCATATTCTCCAATACTCAACTAATTTAACATCTTCATGCTTACATGCTTTTTCCTCATCAAACCATCAAGATCATCAATCATCTCATAACTCTTTAATCAAGAGGATCATAGGTTCTACACATAGATTCTAACCAAAATAGCATTTCTACCTATAAGGTTTCATCATGGCAATACAAAGCAAGTAACCAAGCAATACAAGCATATTCAAATACATTCACTCAAAAATATACTAAAAATGCTAAAGGCAAAATAGAGATATACTTACAAATCTTCCTAGCTAGCTTATAAGAGTTCTGAAAATAAAAGAAATACTTTATTAGAACATGCTAAGAATATACTATTTTCAAAAAAGGTTTCTTTTTTAGAAAGCATGAACATAGTGTTCTTCCTTACACTTCTAAGTTTCATTCTAAAGCAACCAAGTCACTTACCTCTTCTAGGATCTTTTCCTTTTAATACCACTAGCTTCCTCTTCTTCTAAGTTTGGAGTGCTTAGGTGCTTTGGTGGTGAAGTGAAGTGAAGCAAAGTTGGGAGAAATGAAGAGTGGTTGCCGTAAGGTGAAAAGTGAGTGGAGTGTGTGTGTGTGTCCGAATGGAGCAAGCCAAAAGAATGGGGAAACAAGGCCATTCGGCCAAGGTACTCTACTAGGCTTCTAGGCCACTCATTCCCCTAGATTTGGGTGACATGTGATGGGCTTGAAAGACCTTTGAGTGACTCCCATCACTTGATCACATCAACCCTAATCTAGCTCATCGTAGGTTGAAGATTTTGTTCCTTCTTTCTCTCCTCATGGCTGGCCTCTCTCTCACCAACCCCTTTCCATCATCTCACATCACTTCTTGTCTTCTCAACAATCATCTCACATGTCATTCCAAGGGATTTGAATATCACTTTTTGGGAGAATACACAAGTGGGGTTTGGATCCCTTGCTCATCCGAAACCCTCCTTTCTTCTCACTCTCATTTCCCTTTTGTCACATGCTCTTTCCATCAACCAATCACTTCACCTCTTACACATGCTTGTCCTATTACTCTTACACAAATCTATAGCCTAGATTTTGTGGCAAAAAGAAGGTCAAACAAGGGGAGGGAGAGTCCGCTATAGCCATACCCGAACCCTCCATTTCCTTTCCTTCCACTTTTTGATCAATCAACTCACATCTCATGTCACCTTTTCTCTTACACCCTCTTACATATCAAGTATTATCTAATCTTACACAAATCTCACATGTCCTCTCCATCTATATTTGGAAACAATTTGGTGAGAAAACCCTAAGGCCATTCGGCCATAGCCCCCCACCGAATCCCCTCTCTCTTTTCTCATCTCCAAATCTTTTCAAATCCTACCTCATCATTTTACTAGATATGGTAGGATCCCATGTTGATCTTATTTGGCAAAATCCTATGCCTCACACACTTATCTAGGTAGGAAAAGATGTGAAGATTCCACTCTTGTCTTCTCTTTCCTTTCTCCAACCAAAACAACTATTCAACTTTCTCACCTACTAGTATTTTCCTTCCTTCAACTACTAGTCTTGTTCTAACGTACTAAACTTCTCCTAACTTGACATGTGTCATCAAGCATGGGCTTGAGTTGACTAGTGGACTTCCTTTCATGGACCTATGGGCTTGTTTTCCCCCACTTAGGCCCAAAGCTTTTGTTATGGCCTTAAGGTCTTAAACTCCTAAGTTCACCTTTTTAAGGCTTTATCCACTAAATTACCTTAGTCACTTAGCTCTACTTATTTAATTAAATAAAAGCAACATAGGGGAAATTCTGGGTCGTCACAGAGCTTAAGCATTACTGCAAGTCTCAAAATTCTACTAACCATTTGTCATCATCAAAAAGGGGGAGATCGTTGAATCCAAGATTTCAAATTTTGTATCTACGTGTAGATTTTGATGATAACAAATAAATTCAAGTCTCAAGCTCAAATTATTTACATAATGGAGCGAAGCGCACATCAAGCATAAAAGAACAAGTCTACAAATGAAACTTATAGATTATTTTTGTACATCTCTTGATAAAATTTAAAATTGGATTAAGGCTCCAAATTACTTTTTTTTCTCATAAAACATCAAATTACTTTTTTCACATATGCAAGACATTTTTAAATGTCTTAATTTTGAAAATTATGTTTTTCACATGTGCATAACATCATCAAACAATATAATTTCAAAAATTATATTTTTTTATATAAAAATTTGAATTTATAAGATGATTGATTATCATATTTGATATGTGCATATTTTGTTTCAAAATCTTGAAGGGTGGTTGTGTGTTTTTTTAACAAATGCAAAAGGTAGATGATTTTGTTTGAAAATCTTAAAGATTGGTTGTATATTTTTTTTTCACATATGCAAAAAGAAGATGATTTGGTTTGAAAAATAAATTATGCTCGTTTTATCATGTATGAAAAACAAAAGATTAGGTTTGATTTCTTTGAAAAATGAATGGAGTTGTCTTTGACAAATGCTAAAAGGAAATGTTTTTATTTGAATTTTTTGAAAAGTGAATAGTGCTCTTATTTGACATGTGAATCTTTTCAAATTTGAAATTGAAGACTCATTTGCCTATAAATAGCCCACTTGAGTTTTGTAAAAATAATAACAAGAGTTTACACATCTATTACTAAGTTTTGTATCATTTTTTCAAAGTTTTCATTCTCTATTTTCTAAAATTTTGAGCCTTAATTCTTGTTCATTTTAGAGAGATATAGGTTGCGCTGTATTGTTTCTATCTCACTCATTGATGAGTATACTTTGATAATCTACCCACTACCAACTCTTGTATCAGTAAGAGGGTGCGTATAACCCTTGTGTGTGTAGAATGTGTTCTACACAGGGAACAATTGAATCATCAAGTGTGAGGTGATTGGAAGTGTAAATGGTGTTCTACACGGATTCTTTGGAGCGGTGTTGCTCAAATATGTAATAGGTTTCTATCTCCACCTAAAAGAGATTGAATAGTGAATTTGGGATTCTCAAGAGGTAGCTTGAGGCGAGGACGTAGGCAGTAGGGCTGAATCTCGTAAAAATACTGAGTTTGCTTCTTCTTACCCTACTCTTTACAATTCTTGTTGCTTTATATTCTGTTTATATTTTATATCGTATATTTGGTTTACAATTGCTAATTTTATAATATAACACAATTCGCCCCCTATTGTGTTAGTCATTTGGGCAATAAGTTCCACTTAGAGTCTTTTGGAATCGACTTTGGTGGCTATGTAAGAGGATTCTGGGGTCTCTTCTCTTCTCTGAACATTGGCTTTATTGGCAATCTTTGGATTGGACTTTAGGGACGAAGTAAGAGGGATCCTGGGGTTTCTTGATCTCTACGCCAATTGGCCCCACCGTGAGTCTCTGGCCTCTACGTCCATTGGCTTTATCAGATGTATTTGGACTCGACCTTGGGAGCTACGTAAGGGGATCTTGGCATCTCATGACCTTTTTGCCCATTGGCTCTATCGATAGGTTTTGGACTCAACTTTAGGGACTAAGTAATGATCTCCACGGCCATTGGCTTCACCAAAAGTTTTTGGGCTATACTTATGGCTAAGTAAGGGAGACCTACAGTCTTTTGACCTCTACACCTAATGGCTCCATCAAGAGTATTTGTGCTCGACTTCTGCTATACTAGGAGTGTTTGGACTCGACTTTTGGGGTTGTGTAGGGGGTCTTCATATCTTTTGATGTCCACGCCCTTTGGCTCCACTAGGATTGTTTGGACTCCACTTTGGTGGATAAGTAATGGCGTCCTTAGGTCTCCTGACATCCATGCCTATTGTCTCCATCAAAGGATTTTGTAGTCAACATTGAGGGATATTTAGGGGGTCATGGTTTTACTTGACCTCCAAGCCCATTGGCTTTACCAGGAGTGTTTCGGATTCGATTTTGAGATCTAAGTTTGGGGGCTCCTAGTGTCTCTCTACCTTCGCTCCCAATAGTTCCATCGAAATTTTTTTGCCTCGACTTTGTGGCTAAGTAAGGGGGTCATAAGATCTCGTAACGTCATTGCCAATTGGCTTTGTTAGAAGTGTTTGGACTCAACTTTGGGTTCGAAATAAGGGGTCGTGGGGTCTCTTGACCTCCATGCCTTTTGGCTCCACCATGACTACTTGAGGTCAATGTCCATTGGCTATACTAGACTTGTATGGACTCAACCTTGGGGGCTATGAAAGGCGGTCCTAGCATCTCTTGATCTTTTCGCACATTGGCTTAACTGACAGTCGTTGAACTCAACTTTAAGGACTTAGTAAGAGGAATCTTAGGGTTTCTAGATCTCCACACCAATTGGCCCCACTGCAAATCTTTGGCCTGCACGTCCATTGGCTTTAGCAGATGTGTTTGGACTCGACTTTGGGGGCTATGTAAGAGAGCATTTTTGCTCGACTTTGGCTTTATTGGGAGTGTTTGGATTAGAATTTTAGGGCTTTGTACGAGGTCTTCACATCTTTTGATGTCTACGCCCTTTGGCTCCACCAGGAATATTCTCTATCCCCTTTCTCTAATAATAAGGGTTCCAAACCTTTCTTCTTATTAGTATTAGTAAGATAGGTGCTTAACGCCCTCATGTGCTAGTCCGAATAAAGAGTATATTTTTCGATGGCATTGTCACTTAGGACATCCATCGTTTTCGTCTTCTATAACCTTCTAGCATTAACTAACTAGCCTAACCATAGGATCTCTCTCTTATCCTTGCTTGGCTTCTTACGACCTTCTTCGGAATTGAGCTTCTGATTTTCCTTGCCCATCCTTTTTGAATGATTCAGTGTAATTTATTGTCACACTGAGATGTCATCTTCAGTCAACTATTTTGCTTTTCATATTTTGCAAGAGTTAAAGTCATGTCCCCTAATTAGGCAGATGGGGCACCAAAGATTTTGGTTGTGTCTAGGGATAGTATGGGTTTGGTTATATCTAGGATAATCAACCCATTAAGGAGGATTTTGTGGTTGGTACATCTCACCATTTACATAAGCTTTTTTGACTTTCAATATAAGTATAGTATATACCTTAAGTCAAAATGATTCATTTGAATGAAACTTGAGTTATTTATTATATCAATGATTGAAGAAATGAAAGGGATTCCAAGTCTTAAATGAAATGAGTGGACTGGATTGAAGAAATGTTAGTGTTTGGTGACTTTAATGCTATAAGAAAACAGAATGAAAGGGTGGGGGGTTCGCGAGAATGGCCAAACCGGATGGAATCTCTTGATGATTGCATCATTGAAGCTGATCTTGATGACTTCCAATTTTGGGGTCACTTCTTCACTTGGTCTAATAGGAGAGAGGAAGGCCCCATTTTGAGAAAGCTCGATAGGGCTCTTGTTAATTCTGAGTGGGATTCCAGATTCTCTGGGTTTGAGGCTACCTTTTTACCTCCAGGTGTATCTCAACCTTCACGCTTGATAGATACATCGAAAGACTTTGGCCTTGACTTTGGAGCTAAGTAATGGGGTCCTAAAATCTCTTAAAGTCCCTTCCAATTGGCTCCGTCGGGAGTCTTTGGACGAGACTTTGAGGCCAAAATAAGGGGTCGTGGGGTCTCTTGGCCTTTACATCCTTTGGCTCCACTGTGACTAGTTGAACTCAACGTCCGTTGGCTTTAGTAGGTATCTACATACTCGACTTTGGAGTCTGACTAAGGGAGAGCTAGGGTCTTTTGACCTCTACTCCCAATGGTTCCACTTGGAGTCTTTTGGAATCAAATTTGGTGGTAATGTAAGAGGGTTCTGGGTTCTCTTCTCCTCTCCAAAGATTGGCCCCACCGATAATTTTTGGGCTTGACTTTGGGGGCTAAGTAAGAGGATCTTGGGATCTCTTGATCTATATGCCAATTGGTCCCACTGGGAGTCTTTAGCCTCCACGTCTATTGGGTTCAGCGGATGTGGTTGGACTCAATCTTGGGGGCCATGGAAAGGAGTTAATTACCCCCAAAAAATAATGCGATAGTTGTAGAATAGTTTTGGGGTGTCGATTCCACAGGGAGACAGGTTAAAAAATGAAAGAAATAACAAGAAACCATAAAAAAAATATTAAATGATTAATGATAAAATAAAAATTTATTTTGAATGTAAATTAAAATTAAAAAAGAAATTAACGAAAAAAGTATTTAAATTTGACAAATATTAAAACTTTGGAAATCCTTTGCACATATCCAGTATTTTAATTATTCTTAATTCATTGATAACTCAATTCTAAAATTTTCAATTGGAAGATATAGAATTATAAATCAAAATTAAACCAAATTTAACCATTTTAAAAATTATTTATCACTTTTAAATTACGTAAATTGTTATCCACATTGAGAAAACCCAACGATGATAATATACTCAGGGAGCGATATTACAACAGATAATCAAATCAATATAGACAATTAATTGATCCAAACATAATCAAAGAACTAATTCATTTAATAGGAAAAATATGACTGAATCTACAAACAGAGTAAATTATATTATTATTCGGAGAAGAAAACATTAACAATATATTTAGAATGATAAAATAAAGCATTTTGATAAATTAAAAATCAAATACATGAATTAAAAATAAATTAAAAATACCATTTAGTGTGCAAGTTCATTCCTAACCCTATTTGAGAATTTAGTTACCTATACATATGATGGACAACTCAAATTCCTCAAGAGAAATCAATGAAGCCGCCCTCATGAATTTTCGTTCTTTTTTTTCGTATCTCGTTCATGTCTGCATGCCTCCCCAAACACACACACACACACACACATATATATATATATATATGTTGCTTATATATTTCTTCGGCACCCTAGTGTAGGTTAATTTCGTATCCCACCACAACTCAAAGTTTAAAACCAAGTGGCTTGTTGAATTGTGTGGCCCAAGTGAGTGAGTGACCTTCATCGTGGGGCCCTTGTCTAACTAAATTCCTCTCAGGTCATAATCCATGTGTGATTGTGGGCCATATCCTTAATGAAGTGCCTTGAGCCCCAAGTAGTTTAAAGTGGATCGCTCTATGAATGTCAACGTGAGGTACTCAAATAATTAGTAGGGACCATGTCTCTTGCTTAATTGAAGTGGTGCTTGTGTCTTCAAGTCACACACACACACACACACACATATATATGTATATCTATACGTGCTTCCATTAAAATGTCGTGCCGCTTTAAAATCCTTTCGTCCAAATTAATTGTCGTGCATCTCTCACCTGCCAATACTACAAAACTTAAGATTTAAAATATTATAAAAATCTACTCAAAAATATCTCAATATAATTAAAAATTAAATTTCAATAATATAAATTATATCCTATTATTTCTATTCACATTCTAGCAATTTAAACCAATTTAATCCTCAATATTCAACAATCAAAACTGAAAGGAGAGTGACTAAAAATAGTATAATACACTTGATGTGTGATGTGGACAACTCTTTAAGCACTAAAGATGGCAAAATGAATTGACAAAATGAAACTAACCTGCAAATAAAAACAAAGAAAACAACATCAAACAAAAAGAAAAGGAACAAAAATAATAAAAATAAATAAATGAAAACAAAACAAAATAAAACCAAAAATGACTGCATGGTATGGTCAAGGTGGATAGAATGAGTTTGTAGGTGGAATGTCTTCCACTTTTGGAGCTACCTCTCCTAGGTCAAAATTGAAATGCTTGTTGGCCCAATAAGCTCGATGCTCGAGGTCTACATGTAGGTGTCAATGGTTCAAGTCAACTCTTAGTGCTTCTCCACTTGAAGCCTATTCTTCACTTTTCTTAGGTAACTCCTCAAACTTTAGTTGTCAAGTTTGTGTGCCATGATCTTAAGTTGTATAAAAAATTACACAAATATTAGTCACATCAGATGAATCACTAATATAATTAAACTCATAATTAACAATGAAATACTCAAGAGGGTCAAAATCATGAGTTGTGAAAACTTCTATGTCTACGAGTGAGCCAATCTTATATGTCTGGTGGCACTAGTCATCCTCTTCTGGCTGTTTTGCAATATGAAAAATATTTACCTCAAGAGTCATTTTCAAAAGAGAGTTTTATCAAATAATTCTTGCAATTAATCAGAGCATTAGCACTAGAAAGGAAAGGTCTACCTAAAATTAAAGAAATTTTAGAGGTAGAATCAACAATAAAATTAGTGTCCAGGATTAGGAAATCAACGGGGTAATAAAATTGATTAATTTGAATCAAAACATCCTCTACCACACCCCGTGGTACTCTGACTGAACGGTCAGCCAATTGCAATACCACATAAGTTGGTTTGATTTCTCCCAACCCCATCTACAAATAAATAGAATAAATCATTAAATTCACACTAGATCCTAAATCTAGCAAAACTTGCCCAAACTCATGATTTCTAATGTTGCATGCAATGGTTGGGCAACCAGGATCCTTGTACTTAGGAAAAATCTGCTGCTCAATTTGAGCACTAGCTTGCTCTGTCAAGAATGTTTTCTTCTTTTCATGGTGTTTCCTCTTAAATGTATACAAATCCTTGAGGACTTTTGCATAAGTAAGCACTTGTTTAGTTGCATGTGAAAGCGGAAGATTAATTGTTATCAGCTTGAGATTCTTTGTGACTGCCCGAATTTTTCCTATAGAACCTTGTTCATACTTGAAACAGACATCCATTATTTTATTAATTCTTTGGAGGTGTTTGGAGTCAAAAAAAAAAAAGAAGGGAGAGAAACTTTTCGGGCAAACCTTAAGAGCTAGGATAGAAACCTTTTAATGTAGGTCATTTTCTTGTATAAGGTATATAAGAGTTTAGCCCAAGAGTTAAAACAAGACCCAAAGGTCCAAGAAAAGACAAGAGGCAGGCCATGCCATGGTGTAGGCGCCTAGGGTTTTCTTTTAGAGATCTTTTGGGCACTTGGCAAAACAGAACATCTAGTTTTTGGTTTTCCCAAGGAACCTTTTTGCATGAGAAGTTGAAAAAGGAGGATTTTGAGGAAAAGGAAAAAAGTTGGTAGGCATGGGAGGTTGAGTGTGAAGTGGGGAGAAGATTTCTTGGAAATGACATGTTGACATGCCTTGACAAGTGACAAGTTGAGAAAAGCAAAAAAGGGTAAATTTCCAAGAAAACCCTTCTAAGATTTTCTCTACGAAAAGGGTAGAAGGTTAAAATAGAGATTTCACCCATGGAGAGGAGTTTGGATAGAGAAATGGGAGGGGGAGCTGAAAATATGCATGGCCTCTTCAGTTTCTCTCCCATCATTTGGAAGCATGGGAGCTTTTCATGTGTCACTTTTCACCCATGCTCAAAGAAGGGTTGAGATTTTCTAGGCACTATAATCCCTATGGCTGGTTTTGGAGTTTCATTTTTCACTCATCCATTTGTCTTTCTTCCTCCTAAAGTTTCGGCCAAGCAAGCTTCCCTTACTCACTCTACTTTCTACTCACTTTCTCACTACCCAAACAACCAATTATCTTGCATACTTGTGTGTTTTATTCAAAGTTTTCATTGGAATAATTTACCTTGCCAGGTAAGCATCTTTTGAACCTCCTTTTGATTCATCATGAAAAGATTTGAGGAGTGTTTTCTTTCAAGGTTTGCGGCCCCCTATGGTTCTTTCATACTCATGAGTTTTCATGAAAAACTAGAGCTTTTGGTTCTTCTACAACAAAAGACCCTAAGCTTTTGAGGTTTTTAAATAAAAGAAGAATATAGTTGTTAGTCAAGAGTTTGTAGTTGAGAAAAACAAAGTGAAAACTAGGGCTTATTCTTTCAAAGAACTCGACCCTAGGGTTTTCTCTAAGAAAATGACATTTTCTTGGATCAATTGATACTATGGTAGAGACGGCCATGGATTCTCTCTTTTCTTTGGTTTTCCTTATTTTTCTCTACATAACAAATGGCTTTTCCAAGCAGTCAAGCATTCCCCTTATATACATGTCCCAAACCCATCTATTTATAGGCATCCGTCATGCAATTTGACAAACTTGAAATTATGACAAAACCAAGTGGTTTTTCATGAATTATTTGAATTTCAAGTTGATGTGGGTGCCGAATACCTCTTGAGCTTCACGTGTGGCTACTTGAGTGAGGTAATGATGATTGAGATGGCATGTAAATATACATCCAAGTGGATGTTGGCGCCAAGTGTCTTCTTCATGTGGCAATTTGTAGTCGAATATGTTGCATGAAATAGCATGGATGTAAGTAGATGTTGGCGCGGATTTTAGAGATGAGGTCATCAACAATTTCAGCTTTGGTCGTCTTATTTATCTGGGTCGAATTGTGCACTATGTCCAGCTACCAAATAATTTGAA